>MJUU01050044.1:82286-119591 GCA_002080025.1 Modiolus philippinarum
CCCCAACAACTATCTATATAGCTAGGCTATTCCATAGCCTAGCTTATTGCGTTTTTGCGGGAGAATAAAGAGCTGTGTGTTGTAAAAGGTTTATGTTTCGAAACCAAGTACATCATGAGCCACCACACCCTTATCAATCAAACACGCACTTTTCTATCCAAGGCTATTCCATAGCCTAGCGTATCGGTTTTATTTCATAAAAACCATTATCCGATTTATAATCATCCACTTATGTTTATAAAGTCCCCTCGTGTTTACTAGTTGTATATATATGTAAAGAACGTTCCCCTTCTAATACAACCCACTTTATTGACGTTTACGAAAGTAATGAAATATTTTACGAAATCCAAATGGCGCACTCACATTTTAGACATACTAGTACCTAGTCATACTGTACTCAATATACAACATAGTCGTTCGTATATACATGTATCTATCTAAGTCTTTATTTCTAAAAAAAATAACAAAATACCGAAGTTACTGTTAATTTGGATTCTGCATATTATGCGCATATTATGCGCGCGAAAACTTATTTCTTTTCAGTGCAGATAACATCAATATTTGGAAAACAATATATCAAAATATGTGTACAGACCGAGAGAGAACAAATTACCAATTTGAAATTAAATATAAATAGAAAAATCAAAATCAGCTAAGGGCGGGGTTATGCAAGAGGGAGATTCTCCTTATTTTTAAACAAAAATTTAGATATTGCAAGTTTCGAGATTAAATCGGTTTTCGGGCCAGCACCGAAAGTACTGGCTACTGGCTAAAAATGTTTCGATATATTTAATATGCATATTTAACTGATATATTGCTATTATTTTAGCTTTGGATTTGTTAAGTTTTGGTACCTTCTTGTTGAGAATTGGCTTCATACTGGAAGATAAAATTCTCAAATGTACCCTACTGTCATTATCGTGTGTACTTTATACGTTAACATTAAGCTCGCTACCCTCCGTTCTATTGCCTCGCTATCTTTTGAACGGAGCTCGCAACTCTCCAGTTTTCCGTTCAAATAAACTTTCATGATGTGTGGTGATATTTCACATTACGAGTTTAAAACGAACAGATATATTATTATTTAGGCACTTTTTGAATAAGCCTTTCAATCAAAAATAGCCTATTAACAAATGTAAACTATTTCCTTTCTTTTTCATATTTTCTGCAACTTATTCCATCTTCGTCTACAATGTTTTGATTTACCTGAGCTCTCTACCCTCCGTTCAAAAGCTCATCCCCTCATCTTCCATTGTACAGCTTCCTACGGGGTGATACGATAAGGGATCTATCAATTCACCTATTTTGTTAAAATAAATAATTTGTATTTTGGGCTTGCTCAGTCAATTACAATATTATGTTTTATTGGTTTGTGCTTGATAATTAATAGCTTGACGTTTTTTTCTAATTATGTAGATATATTTCTCCATGAATTTTGTTACACTTACATGTGGAGATTAATCGAGTATTGTAAGGTGTACTCGATTCGCTTGATTTGTTGTGAAGGCTTTGAATATTTCTCAGAGGTAACAAAAGTGTATTAAAATAATTCTTAAAAACAAGGATCTGCTTTACTCTAGTATGATTTGGCAGTTCATTTTAAATTTGACAAATATTTCCCTCCTGTGAACTTCATTCCTCAGTTCTACGTACATTATCACGTTTTAAACACTTTTTGAATCTAAATCATTTATTTCATGTCAAAATATTCGATACGCGAAAATTAAGCATATCTACAAAAAGAAAATTTGCAATTTTAGTGTCATTAAATCTGTAATGTTACCGAAGTTAATAAGCTACTCTATAATATAAACAAGATTGAGGGTGATGATTTACGAAGACTGACCAATGTGAACTGTGTATGTCATATGTTCTGCTAAAAGAATTATAGAAACGGCGAATATTAATGAAAAATATATATAAATGATTACGCGTTCTTCTTTTTGCTGGTATGTTGGAACCATTAAATACCTGTGTATTTTTACAATTTATTTTAAATGGTGAATAAAAGGATATGGAGTAAATGCACATGAGACAAAGTCTCTACAAATACATGGTAAAAAACAAGCAAAGGAACAACGCTTTTATTGTTGTTCTTCATCTTAAGTCATGTTACCTCATTTTGCAATCTGAGAATGTTTTATCACTGCATTATAACTGTCTCACGTCCTTCCAAATGTATAAGTAAGGATCATTCACTCGACTTACATGCGAAAGATGCTTTAGGGACCGTCATTTAACTTGAAGGAGGTTAGGTTACAGTTTTTATTCTGGGCAGAATTCTTTTTAATTTGTATCAANTTTTTTTTTTTTTTTTTTCAAAATGAGCGTTATTTTAGGGGGGGGGGGCAGAAAGAATCCTTCAGAATATTTTTTTTTCATCATTTTGCAGCTAAAATATTTTTATACATAAAATCAGCTTCAAAATATTTTTTTTGGGAAAAACCATAACCCCCTTCAAGTTAAATTATCGGTCCCTTAAGGCTATTGAAGCGAAAACATCCAATTATATTGATATTGCAAGTGTAATAATTTCTGAAGACGTCAAAATTTGACATGTTTCCTTGCCCCTCTCCCAATACTTTTCTCGTATATATTTAGTTCCAAATTGGCGTGTATGAGTTGTAGCGTATGTCATAAGCTTTAAGATAATCATACCCTTCAAATTCCCCCGATAGAGAGCAGGGGATGCTGTCAGCTTTAGCTCAATCAACACATGCTTACAACAACATTAAGTGCACTTTCGGCGGTAGCTGTTCCAAGCCCTTTGCGTACTTGTATTTGGATCACAGGCGAACGGTAGGACCATTTTTCCACATTGTCTATATTTTCAGAAATAAAAGAAACCTTTCTTGTATTTTATTTTTGTATCTGTTAAAATCTGTAACGTTTGACAGACGATACTTTTTAGCGGTAAATAAAAGATCTAAAGCATTTTTTTAGATAAAAGATAAGGATTAACACTGATAACCAGAGATAAAAAACTTTCCAATTGATATGATTCAAATCCATTGTTTTGGTTGGTCCCGAGTTTCCCTCCCAACATTCATATAATTTGTTAAAAAGTAGCAACCTCCATTTACATTGTAAATTATTAAGGAGACGACCATTTGATTTTCAGGGAGGGCTTGGGTGATTTTGCCTAGACAATTTATTTTCATAAAAATCTCGAACAAATTACTTATTTTCACCAATGTCACCTGTATTCTTCATATCAAACTTAAATCATTTATTTTCATGAGAAGTAGCATTATAATATTTATTTTCACTGGCACCAAGATTAACTTATTTACAAAATCGACCAGTCACGAGAACAGGTCAAAGTTAACTCGAAGTTAACGTGGAGCAGACTTAGAGCAGTCCTAGAATCCTGTCTGCTCTGGTTCTAGAATCATTTCTGTTCTGGCGCTGACCGTACTACCTAAGACGCTCTAGCCATGACCATTCTTGCAAAATTTATTCTGGTCATGACCGTTCTTGCCAAGTCTGCTCTGGAGACGGCCGTTCTGGTCCCAGAATTTAAACAGGATATTAAAGATGTGTCAGAGTTTACTTTTTCTCGGGACCGAAATCCTTTAAATAAAAAAATGAATAAATAACTGTCCTAATTTACGGTGTTTTCAATAATTACATAATCTGATAATTATTGACATTTTTCCTATTTTTTAATTAACGATTTTTATTTATGATAATTAATTTAAAGAAAAGTATTGCAAACTCCTTTATTCCCAAAAGGGAATTTACTCTTAGTTTTTTTTACCTTGGTAAACACAGGTAAATTATTACCCGCAAAAAGGACTCCTTACCGACAAACTGAGTATTTCATTTCATAATTATGTTTTTTCATTTTTTTTAAATATTATTTTGTGTTTTTATAAAGTAAATAAACTTGAAATATATGAAATACATGTATGTGTGAAAATTGTACACGTTATGAATATTTGTCAGGGCTCTCACAAGAGTGTCATGGCTGGAACAGGTAAACTGAGAGCGGTCATGGCCAGAGCAGACTTGAGTAGAACGGTCATGGCCAGAACAGACTAAGTTTGGTTTCATGCATTCTGAACATTTTTTGTTATTATGGATTTCCTTTATTTGGGTTCTAGTGCTGCTGATGAGGAATAAATTTCCGAAATGGCCATGCTGCTCATTAAAATTATTGCTGTTGCAGTTAACGTGTGTTATGGTCTCATGTTCACTTACTTCATATTGATGTCTGCACCCAACTGTATATGTTGAATTAAAAAAAAGTAAGTGGTCTTTGAGACTCTTGAAGAAATTAACCAAAATTGAAATCAATCTTTTTTGGAATACAGTTGGTAAAAAGCTTAAATAAAAGAAAATACACTTACCGGAATATTACCAAACCTGGAACGGAACTTTAAAATTCCGAAAGCGTGTTGCTCATCTAAAGACTATATTCAACAATTTTGAAACAAAATGAAATCCCTAAAAACCAAATATGTAGGAGCTCATGTCTCATATCATGTCAAAATAAATTGTTTGCTCTGGCTTGCTCGAGACCAATTTCAAAAATCTGAAAACTTATTCCCCTCTTGCAGTATATATGCAACAATTTTATGCATAAGTAAAAACCCTAATCCAAAATGCAGGAAGAAAGTATGACAGACGGACAGACAGTAATGAAACATTAGCTTTAAAGGTTATGCTACTTGTAGACATATAAGAATATATTCTTAAATTTAATTTCAATGGTCATTTTTACGATTGGTGCTTTAATTTAGAGAGCTTTTTCTTATTTTCGAAGTACTCAAAAGAAAATTTTTGTAAGCAAATTTTAACGGTATAGATATTTTCATTAAACAAAAAGAAACATAACGATGCCACGGTGCAAGATTACATACATTAAGAGTAAGGGGGCGACCATTTGATTTTCAGGGAAGGGCTTGGACGATTTTGCCTAGAAAGATTATTTTCAATATATCACGACCAAATTATTTATTTTCACCAATGTTGCATCAAATTATTTATTTGCATTAGCAAAAAAGAATTTAGTCTTCAAATCAAAGTCAAATGATTTATTTTCATGACAAGTAGGGTTAGAAAATTAATTTTCACTGGCATAAAGATTAAATTATTTATCGTATCACTAGTCTTATTGATAACTTTTATGCTATCATTTCAATGGGACTGTCATATGATTACTCTTTTCATCAGTATTTCCATTGGTTGTTCTGGAGGTCACACATCGGGTAAAAACCACGTCATAGAAATTCTTTTGTAATTTTTAATTCTGTTGTCATTTCATTATGTCGCTTGCATTACTTTTTAATTCTTTTGGAATGAAGAAGAAATGAAACAAATAGTTTTGTATGTACACACAAATAATTACATTTCATGCATATTCATTTGAATTCCGTCAATTTGATGGGTGAACACCGATTACCTGGCATATCAATGTGTAGTTGCAATTCCAACGAAACACATTTGACCACATGTTCACGTGGTGGATTAATTTGTAAAAATAGAAACCCCATGTACATGATGTACTTTACTGTAAATACATTGTGCTCTCTATAATTCGGTTGAAATGTAATTATAAGAATTGAATGCATTTTTCTGAAGTTTCATAGGGATTATGAAAGTGTTGACTAGGCGCGTATTTACAACACGAAGTGCTACCGCGATTCATAAAAAAATGTGCTTCGGTCAACACTTTCATACTCCAATGAAACTTCAAAATAATGCACTTAATTCTTAAATTAATTCATATTCCCAAAACACTGAATATGTATACTTTCCGGTGCTGATGCAATGATGTAATGTGTATTGAGATCATAGACGCTTGGAAATTGACATCACAGATACAGAGAAATTTTTTTCCTACAATTCAATTACAAATAATTCGTGACGTTTAACTAAAATGGCAAGCATAAATTTAATCCATTTTATTATAGATGTTTAAAACTGTAATTACAATTCAACCGATTTTTCTGAAAAGGTACACAGGTTTGTCACCGGCGTGGGACCATGCACTTGTCATTGCTATTGATTGTTGTGTACATATGCGTATAATGCAACATAGATCTTACATTTACCCCATTTCCTTTATTTTTCATATAGATCTAATATATACAACACTTATCGTTGTTATGTCGCCCCAGACGTAGTAATGATTTTAAATTTCTTTAAACTGAAATTTTTAGGATATTAATTGATTAGTTCCTTTTTTTTTAGGCAGAGAACAATATTTTTGCACTGTTATATTCATTGTAGTCTAACATTCATTTATTTGTTTGAGTACTATAATTTCTACAGCATGATAAAGCTCTTGGTATTAATTTTATTAATTGAGAGGGTACTAGTGTTAGACATTTTGTAATTAGGATTAAAATGCTGACCTTTTGATTTTAAGAACTTTGCTGTTAGATCAACATGAGCAAAACAAAATTTTGAAATCCATGCAACATTTCTGTCTAGAGTTATCTTTTAATTTTCATTTATAGCTGTTTATAGATATGCCTCAAAATATAAGAAAACATAATTGGAAGTTTATAAAATCTTATACATTGTCTTTTTTATGCATTATGACCTTGGACCAAGAAAATATGATCCACGTACAAAACAATTAAAACCTGTTAAAATGGATACAACCCGAGGATATCGAATGCTTCATCAACACACTGCTAATTACTGTCTGGTGCAGAGTCAAAGAATGTGTCTGTTAGTTTAATGATTGATTATGGATTTACATTTGTACACCGAATTGCTGAATTGAAACATTGTAATTATCTGTCAGGTCATGATAATGACCATTGAACTTCTTTTGTGACAATTGATGCAGTTGCCAACATAATCATGGTACACATTGACTTAACATTTAGAGCTTCAGCATTTAACTTAATTAGAACGTTTATTTGTCGTAAAACAAAGCCAAGTTCATTTGTAGAATCATATTTTGAAAGAATATGATTATCCTCGTTATCAAAAATAGCAAAATTCGAAATATGGTGATGCATTGCACGATTTTCATACCCAAGATTGCTGTAAGGGTAATAATGCCATACATCATAATTCTACGGCAAAGAATTGTAGTACAGTTGGTTGTTAGTATTTTTTCTTTCAGTAAAAATTTGAATATAAAATATTTAGACTCTCAAGAGCTTTATCGCTCACCTTGAATATGGCTGAAACCAAGGACTATTTTTCTCAAGATTGTTTCAAATTGGATTGAATATTAGACATCAAATCATTTTTATAAGGTGTCACAGATTCCAAGTTTAAAATATGTTCCCGCTGCAAAACATCTTGGCAGGTGTACCGAACTGCTTGAAGGGCTTAGGCTTAATACCATTGGGACCAAGTTTGATTTGAATTTGACTAGTTATTTCTGAGAAGATCTCTAAATATTTTCCATAGGATGCATTTTTAAATTATGTTCCTCGCTGAAAGCCATGTCTGATAAGACGTGCCCCAGCTACATGCCTTCTTTATTGTGGGGACGATTTAAGGAGGACTGTTGTTATAAAGTTTCGTATTAATTTGACAAGAAGTTTTTTAGAAGATCTTGAATGTCTTTCCCATCAGTTACAATGTTTATTAGGATGTGTTTTCGATACTGTCCAATGTTAAAATATATGTTGTGTGTATATATATATATACTGCAGGACTGCTTTGATTAAGTTTTGTAGTAATTAGACAAAAAGTTTGTGAAAAGATGATCTTCAAAATGTGTTTTCTATACGGTTCAATGTTAAAGTATGTTTCCCACAGAATGCCTTCGTAACGAAGTTCATAATTGCGGGGTCCCCTTTTTGGAATTGATTATCTACGAACTATTGGAAAATATGTGTTTTATTAGACTTGTAGTTTTTAGAAGCTGAAATATTTTAATGTTTTCTACCGGGTTAAATGTTAAAATATGCTCCCTGCTGCGGCTATCTCGAATGGGCTATGGAACTATGGATACCTATTTTAGATCCAACTAAGGACCATTTAGAAAAAACAATTGATATAATTAGACTAAAGTTTTTGAACAGATATTTGAAGGTGAATTCAATGGGGTATAATTTGAACTTGCGGTGACCTTGGATCAAATATAGATACATTTTCAAAAACAGACCAGATTCGAAACATGGCGAATAAATTCGGTTTTAATTGGATTAGTTGTTAGTTAGAAGGTCTATCAATGTGTTTACATAGGTAAAATATTATATCATGCTCAACCCCGGCTGCAATCCTTCATGAGGTATAAACTATCCTTGGAGGCAATCTTAGATGATGGGAATTTTGCAATATCTAGATGTGTTTAAAACTAAGGAGTATCTCTCTCATGCATAGCTCTGTCCTTAGCTGAATTTTGGCGTTTTGTTTAGACCCTTTTGGTTAATTGTTCTCTATCAGCTTTTACACGATTTTCGGTTAATGGACTTCCAAATATTTTGCTTTGATCTGTACTGATGAGACATTAGTTGCCGAAATGCGCATATGCAGAAAATAAATTAACGATAACTTCGGTATTTTGTTATTTATTACCACTGGGCTGATGCCTCTGCTGGTGGGCTGTAAGTCCCCGAGGATATTGTCCAACCCAGTAGCCAGTACTCCGGAGCTGACCCGAAAACCGACTTAATTGAAATTTTGCAATATTTGTTAAAGGAGTATCTCCCTCGTGCATAGCTCTGTCTTTAACTGAATTTTGACTTTTCTGTTTAGACCCTTTTGGTTAATTGTTGTCTATCAGCATTTACACGATTTTGGGTTAATGGACTTCCAAATGTTTATGTTTGATCTGCACTGGTGAGACAATAGTTGTCCAAATGTGCATAAGCAGAAAATAAACTAACGATAACTTCGGTATTTTGTTATTTAGAAGTTAACACTGTCAGTGATTCAGTTTTAGTGTTGTCTTGTATATCACACTGTCAACATGTCCTCGTTGATGTTGTTTTTAGTACCGATTTGCCCTTGTTATTGTCCGAAAACTTACAGAAGTTTTTCGACATTTTGGTACTGCTTGAGGGTTCGAGAAGTAACACGTATCGTCGATTTTTCATTAGTTTTTGTCTTGGGGCTAGAAAATAACATTAACCAATCTACCACGGTCCTATGTTAAAACATGTTCCTGCAGTCAGCCATTTTGAAGTAGGTACTTACTAGCCGGACACAATTTTTATGGCTTACTGCCCAAGGACTATTGTGATACCAGTTGGCTCATTGCAATTGTTAATAGAAGATCTATGAATATATCTTCCAAAGTGTCCAAGGTAAAATTATGTTCACCACTGGAAGCAATCTTTGAGAAAATGTGGACAAGCTGCACGTATTTTTATAGGGGACTACCCAAGGACTATTATGACCATGTTTGGTCAAAATTTACTTAGTTGTTTTAAAGGAGAGGATCTCTTAATGCCTTAACTTATAATTCAAAACCCATGCTCCGTGTTTCCAGCCATCTTGGATGAATTGCAGACTGGCGATTGACAATTTTTAAAGGGAACCATCCAAGGACAAATGTGAAAAACTTTTTTTTCAAATTGGCTCGATAAATTGAATGCTTATAATGCCCCTTTTGAATCCCTTGAAAGTTTTGATTTCTCAACCCTCTATACTACCTTACCACATAATCTTATAAAGGAAAAATTCACACGTCTTATTCAATGGGCATTCAAAAAATTCGATTGTGAATATACATGTATATGTTCTAATTCCTTTAAAACACATTTTAGTAATACAACACAAAAGAATTCAACTAATTGGACTTGTTTTGATATGATTTCAGCACTTGAATTTTTACATTCTAAATTTCTAAAATCTGTATTGCATGGACACGGGTTATGTATTCCGGTATATGCATTTAATCATCATGTTAAACTCCTCACAGGAAGGGATCTTGGTGGAAGCTATATAATGAGGGTACATAACTTACTTTGTCAGTTGGTAATGGGTCTGGAGCTGGCATGTCAGTTAACTGCTAGTAGTCTCTTGTGATTTCATGTTTATGTCCGTATATTTAGTTCTTTCAGTTTCATTTTTCACAATTGACTCAGTCCTGTTGCCAACTCAATTTTACTGTTGTTACGATTATTTTTTGATTTAACACACTGGCTGTAGGGGGAAGGTTTGGGCCCAATAAAATTAGTTTAACCCCGCCGTAGCAGGTTTGCGCCTGTCCTAAGTCAGGAAATTTATTAAGCCTTTGTGTGTCTTGTCTTTTTTCTAGTTCGTTTACTTTATGTCTATAGGAGTCTAGGATGATGTTTATTTCGCTGAACTTGATTACTCTTTATTCAGGGGCCGACTCCGACCTGCCACTGGGTGTGGGGTTTCCTCACCGTTCATTGAAGACATTATGGTAGCTTTGAGTTGTTATTACTCCCTTTTGGGTCGTTGTCTCTTTGACACATTTCCCGTTTCCCTTCTTTTCCTGGGGAGATCGTTGAATGCATTTCTCATAAGGTCCAATGTTAAAACTATGTTACTGTTGGCAGCCAACTTAAACTGGATGGGAACTATCCAGACTTAATTTTCAAAAGGGAAAACACAATGACTATGTGACCAGTGTTGGATCAAAGGACAAGGTGCGATAAGGGGCGAATTTGGCCCTAAATTTTGGTGATGTTTTAAGTTGCACTTGAATTTTTTCTTTTATGTTGGTTTGAAAGTTCAAATCCCACTAATGGAAGAAATACAAAAATTTAGAACCCATGACGTCAAAATAGCAGTCGAACTTCGAACACCCAATGGACCGATGCAAACAGTTCGAGCTAGAGGGGTGTTCGAGCTATCGAGGTCGAACTATGTACAAACTTGAACAAAGGGTCCAGAAAATGGGTTCGAGACATCAATGGTGTTTGAGCTATTGCAGTTCGAGCCATCGAAGTTCAACTGTAGATACAGTCCTGACGTCATGTTAAAGCTACTTTTCAACGTTTACATAGAAATATAAGGAATTTCGCATATTTTTGAATGATTTTTTCTAGCCGGAAATATAAAGCACATTCAAGAACCAACTAGATAATTTACCAACTTGTTAATACAAATGTAATGGACCTCCCATATAAATATTTTTCTGGTTCTTGCCTGTGCTCTATGTTTCCTCATCAGAAAAGATAGTCAAAATAAGTCAAATTTGTAATTTTTTTACAAAATGTGCAATTTGTCCCAATTTCTACACTGAAAAACTCTGTTATCATACATCAATACTTGATTAATCTACTTGTAAATTGTTAACCCATATCCATAAAACATTTCAACAAATAATATTGTGAATTTAAGCATACTTATTTTTTTAGGCCAAATAAGGCCCTTACCGCACCTACTCCTTTGTCCAGTTGTTTCAGAGAAGATCTTTGTATGTATTTTCCATACGGTCCTATGTTAAAACTAATTCCTGTTGGCAGCCAACTTAATTAGGGCGGACTAGCCAGACTACATTTTTAAAGGTAATAGCCAAGGCTTATTGTGATCTAGTTTGGTTCCAATTGGCTCAGTAGATCCAAAGAAGATCTTGTCATGCATTTCTCATAGAGTCCTATGTTAGAATCATGTTTTCCGCTGGTAGCCATCTTAGGTTAGGTGCGGTTTAAAGAGGTCCACCTAAACCTAAAGACTATTGTGACCAAGTTTGGTTCCAGTTGGTCAAGTAGTTTCAGAGAAGATTTTTGATTCAAATGTTTACTATGGACAGACGGACGGACGCACTTTTCCTGGTATACATGCACACAATGTAACAGACATGTGTAATTATAATTTAACTTATTGTCTTCGATTGATCATTGCATGGAATCAAGGTAACAACTTTCAGGAAGAACTGCAATTTAATATCGAAACTTTATTAGCGACTATCATCGATAGAAAATAAAAATACCCATAAAAATTTTTAAAATATGTAAAAAAAAAACTCGCATTATTTTAAAACGCTGTAAATTCATTGGGTGAATATTGCTAGTAATTTAGCAGTTGTTTTTTCTAAGATAACAAAGTTTCGACTTGGACGATTTAACTTTTCGCCTTTCACAGAATTTTGAGATATATTTGGGATAGTAATATAAGATACGACAGCTACGTGTACAACATGTACATAAATATCCTTTTTGTCATATTCATATAAATGCAAAATTTAACGTTAACTATTGGATTGGCTTTAATAATCGATAATGCCTCTATCAATAACCCTGCAAATATAAACCCTTCAGCATATTTAAGCCTTACCGGGGAAGACACCATTCCCTTACAATGCAACCCTAACAGCTATCATAACATTTAAGAGTATTACCATATAAGATGAAAACTAGGCTGTCGTTACTTTTATACTTTTGTTACTGACAAATCAATTTTTAGCTGAAAATCAGAAAAAAGATCAGGAATGAGGGTTGCTCTAAAAAATTATTTACTTGACCTTTGACCCTAAATATACACGCTATTTGTACTTTTCCGATAGAAGAATTTAATTATCATAGATTTTCAGGTAAAATCCTAAGAAGTACATTTATTGCCACACACTTTTTATGCTCCCGTCGTAAGGCGACGGAGATTTAAGTTTAACATATGTCCGTCCGTATGTCCGTCTTTACGTACGTCAAAACAGTTTTACTCAGCTTGTGTACGCATTAATATTTTAATATTGGTCTGAAGCTTTGATGTGATGAGTCGTACCGTGTCTCCCCCTTTGAAGTCCATCACTCAGTTACTTCCGGTTAAAGTCAAAATTGAAAATGTTCCTCAAGGATTTTCCAGCTTGAGTTTGTAGTATCGATTTGATATTAGGTCTGAAGCTTATATATAATTGGTTGTACCGTGTCTCCCCTTTTCAAGTACGTGACTCATCTACTTCTTCATTGTCGATAACTTTAATATTTACATAACAGCAGTGTATTGGTTTTTTTGTCAAGGATTTCCAGATTTTGTATGCAGTAATGATTTGATATTTGGTCTGAAGCTTTGGTAATGGTAAGTTGTACCATGTCTCCCATTGAAGTCCATCACTCATCTATTTCATGTTTGAAGATAACTTTGAATCTTTCCATATAGATATATATATTGGAAAATTTCGTCAATGATTTCTCAGCTTTTGTATGTTTCAATGGTTTGATATTTGTTCTGAAGCTTTCGTATGATGAGTTGTGCAGTGTCTCCCCTTTTCAAGTCCGTTACTCATCTACTTCCTGTTTGCCGATAAATTTGATTTTTTTTCCATTATAGCCAAATATTGAAAATTTTCGTCAAGGATTTCTCAGCTTTTGATAATAATTTGATATTTGGTCTGAAGCTTTGCTTTAATGAGTTGTACAGAGTCTCCTCTTTGAAAATAATTTACATACAGTTTAAAGACCTAGCTAGTTAATTTGGAACATTTGCATTATAGAGTAATTTGTCAAAGTTTTCTCTGCAGTCATTTTGCTGAATAGAATATCTGGCGTTGGCATCCGTGTCCCACGGACACATTTTCTTTTATTTTCATTATAAGTTTGCGTTATATTGCAACGTTTGTGCTAAAACACTTTTCGAAAAACTGCATTCTTATAATACTTTGCGCAATACCGCAAAGTATTGTCAGATAACGCAAGACAATTAAAACGCTAATATGATTTTAGTAGATTTTTTTTTACCTTGATAATACATTTGTTCAGATATATCAGTTATCTTTTTTTGTCAGACAAAGATATAAATTTTACAGATAGATCACACGATTTGACTATAGTTCAATTGACTTGATTCGACAGGTAATCTAGAAATAAACGATTGTAGCACGTAAGGACGAACAGGTTTGTTTTTTTCTTGTCTTTTTTCCTTTTTGTTCTGGTGTAAATATAACTAAAATATTTAAAAGCAAACTCATGAGCAAATGTTTAATCTCATCTACCTGACAGACAAACATCGAGTTTAAGAAAACGGACTTTTTCTGGCAGTGTGACCAGTGCAATGCGTGAAACAGTTCAGGCTTACCTTTACCTTTTACGCACCACTGTGATTAGCAACAGAACATCAAACAGTTCTTGCTTCACTGACTGTTTGCCAGGTGCTGTATTTAGGGTATGACAAGCTTACTTTTCTGGAGCACCTGATGTGCCTCTGGCTTTTAAGAGGTCACAGTGTAAGTGCTTTAGTTTTTAGTGTTGTATCTATAGGGTTTTTTTGGGGGGGGGTGTAGTGTCTTCTGGTATTTTTGCTTTTGCCTTGTCTCTGGACTTTGATTTATGTAATCTTGTGTTCTCTTCCTTCGGTATTCTACTGCCGTTGTTTTGACAGCTATAAATATTTCCTCTTTCATGTTTATGCATAAAATCAAATGTATTTTCATTTTGTAAAAAAAAAGTCTGGACCCAAATTTGTGTGGACGCAAACATGTGCGGAACTTGAAACTCTTGAAGGGAAGCATGGACATATTTCGTCGTTTTATTTAATTTCTTTATATATATACTTCTTAAACCTTAAAGCTTTAAGACTAAACACTCCACTAAAGAAAACGAACAAATAGAAAATAAACATATATACATGTAAAAAAACAAAATTATGCATCTATCATACATATGTTGAGAACAATCTCTCAGTGCTGAGACTAAGGTCCAAAACTCCTAGATCAATGCTAGTGATTTCCAATGAAAGACAGCAAGATGCATGAGACAGGTAGACAATAATATATTTTATAGATTTTAGTGGTATTGTTTTCCATCAGATTTTGATTTAAAAATCCCTTTCTCATTGACATATTTTTTATCATATTTGGTGACATTAGTAACAAAAACTTTGTTCTCTGTTTTTTTTTTTTTAATTTATTTACCTCTTTCAATTTCTAATCTATGATTGTAAAAATCACAAACTAAATTCAAGTTCCATGTTTTCTGGTGGTTTTAAATTTCCGGTAATGTGTCATGAAAAAAAGTATGAAGGATTTAAAATTTTCAGGGACAAAAACAAATATTTCAAAAGTCTTTCACACTCACCTTGAAATAAGGTTTAGAAAAAAAAGAAAGAATCATTTAATCGGTGGACAACGTTACTTAAAAATGTAAGCATACTCAATTAGTCAGTACGGTTATGTCTCTGCTTCAGAACTTCTATGCGCACTATCCTGTAGGCATTACTTATTATTGATGTCAAGCAATCTATTTAAAAAACATGAAGTACCGGATATTAGACAAGAAACTTTAACCTACGGATGAGCCATATCTCTCATCAGTCTACTGATAATAGTGATAATAAAAAGTTAGATATTTTAAATATGTGTATGATTATGAATTATGATTTTTGACACTAAATCATTTTTCATCTGTTGGTTTTCAAAATAATTTTGACCGTTTGGTAATTTGAAATAAACATAATTATACTTGTATGGGCATTTCATTTTTCATTACTGTGTCAAGAAAGGAATTTAAGCGAAATGATATAATTAGATTTTTTGTGTCTTTTTTTTCTTATCTTTTTTTGTATAAACTAACTAAGAATTTCAGTATTATCAAGAATGCAGAAAATAAATTCATGGTAACTTTGGTATTTGGCATCCAACAAACGCTGCCTTATAAACAATATCAGTAGACTATACTGACAGTAGACAATAAAGTTTTTATTTAGGGGCCAACTCCGACCTGCCGTTGGTTGTGGGGTTTCCTCACCGTTCATTGAAGATCTTATGGTGGCTTTGAGTTGTTATTACTCCCCTTTCGGTCGTTGTCTCTTTGAAACATTCCCCGTTTCCCTTCTTTTACCTTTACTGACAGTAGACAATATTTCTAGTATGTGGGTATGCGGGTATGAAAGACCATCATCCATAAAAGACCATTTAATGGGGTAAAAGGGATTTACACACAAGAAAGGTTTCATTAGCTAACATGGTTATAGCCAGGTTGAGCTTTTGTCATCACTGTGTGTCCGTTGTCCGTCAAAAACTTTTTATTCCACTAACTTCTCTGAAACTACGTGACCAATTGAAACCAAACTTCGCATTAACAGCCAGCAGTATAAAGGAGGTTTTTACCTCGGATTTGTCGAGGTTGTTCAGAGATGGATCACCTGAGGTGACGTCACCGAAAGTCACTTGACCGGAAGCGGAAGTCTCGTGACCGGAAATTGAGCAGATTGGATTGCGCATGCGCAACCGCAAATAGCCCTTATTGAAGCCCTTTCCGGTCATTTAAGCAGGGAATGAAGTAATGAAACATTACGTGCCTCCACAGGGGTGTTGTATAACCTTATGCAGAACGCATGCACGACCTGCAGTGGGTCTCGTGACCAGAAATTGAGCTGATTGGATTGCGCATGCGCAACCCCAAATAGCCCTTATTGAAGCCCTATCCGGTCATTTAAGCAGGGAATGAAGTGATGGCACATCACGTGACCCCGCAGAGGTGTTGTATAACCTTATTGCAGAACGTATGCGCGACCGGAAGTGATCTTTTGGAGGCCCCATTTGGCGATATTCATTACTAACAATTAGTTCGGATTAAGGGAGATAATCCAAATTCAATATATAACTACTGATGATATATGCCTGCGCTGTTGGAAGTTGTTAACTGATAAGATAACGCAACTATTTTGTAAACAAACATACCCGAGATTAATATTGATTTTTAATTAAATGTTATGACCCTATTATAATACAATGTAGCTGATAAAAATTCGGATATAGTATTCCCCCATTTATTTTGAAAATGTGTTTTAATGAAAGAAATGGAAAACAATAAAACTGACATTAATTTTTGTTCCAGAAATAAGGCAGGGAGTTTGGAACCAATCTAGAGATTTTAAATGAAATTAAAACCTGGATATTCAATATATTTAAAATTACTTGTATTTATAAAATAAAATTTAAAAAAACTGAGAGTTTGACCATGAGGCACATCCCGCTCCGTACCATTACCATCTCTCGTGGAATATTGGTAAAACAAGAACAACAAAAAAGGAATGTAAAGTATATTTCATGACGTTTGTGTATACATGTATAATATTCTAGGAAAACGAATAAACTATGCACTTTCGATCCACGAAAGCATCTTAGATATTTGTTTTCTAAGCATTGTAAGAAGAAATGCCCAAGTTTTATGTCCATTGAGCCATGTTTCAGCTATCAGGATGAGAACACGTTAATCAGTTCATAAAATTATACGTAAAAGAAGAAATTTATAAAGTTGAAAGGGATAACCGGGGGAACGAGTTTTGATAGCCACTGGAAAAGGGAAGAATTGGGTAGGGGCATGAAATTTAGCCTTCTATACGACCCAAAGTGAATCTGCTGTCCTTATAACAATATAGAAGGGGTCCTTATATTGCATGGAGCGTATAATTACCTGACTACTCCGCATAGACAGGCGGCATTCCCCATCCACTACCTGGGGACGCTCCCCGGCAGCTCTGTAGCCGTAGCCCCTGAAAACCGCTTCGTAGTAATTTTGACGGATAATACAAGCCGTTCTAATTTATTCCTATTATTATTTTCAAAATGATAACAATAATAAAATTGTAATTAGGGAAAAGAGGAAGGTTTACTTTTGTCTGGTTGACTGATTATGTATAGGACCGGATTGTAAGAAAACATATACATCCCAGATTCACAAATCGAAAACAAAAAAGACATACATAAACTTTGCAGAAGGAAATAACCAGATATGTAATAATTCCTATTTTTGGACAACCAATTTATACCGACAGATGTTATAAGATAATTTATTATAACTGATGGGTTCGGACAATTTATTATTACACCTCGATGATTTCAAACCAAATAGCCTTTTTTTATTGAATCTGTTGTATTGCATTTAATTTATCGGAGGAAAAAAACACGCGAAATTTATTTTCTTTCAAAGAAATTTTGAAATTTGAATAAATTATTGTCGAAATAGCAAGATATTTGATTCTTATTCATTTCTAATCAATCAATTGATTTTATTTCTTGATTATTTTTTTACATACATTGTACGACAGCAGTATGTTGCATCATTTACTTGGTATAATAAGCAATCATAAAGGTGTTTCTTGACTTTCCCCATTTACTGCATACGTTTATTAAAGCATTACAGTATACAAATTGCGAGTAAAATATATTAAAAATTGGCAAGGGAAATTGACCACGTGAAAGAAATGAATGTTGACATCTCCCCCTATATCCTTCTTTGGATTTACTTTTGTATTTGATTTCAATACATATTCCTTGGGTTTTGAAAACAAAGAGATCATATTTTTTTTTTGTGCTGGCAGATAGCAGAAAGATGTGTTTACAGTGTTTGTAAGTCGCTATGTGAGTACATGCCATGTTACTATCTTGCTCAGTTGACTGAAATCTCTATAATTTAACGTCACCTTAGATTGATATATGTGGGTATATAACCAACCAAACCCCATAACCACACCTCAGTTTGAAAGGATCAATATTATCATAAATGACTTGAATAGAAATATAGTCGGGTTCTTCGAATTTGCGATGCATTTTATAGGGTTAACTAACTATTTATTTATTTATCTAGAATGGACTCCAAAAATCTATTTTGTTTTTTGTGTTATCTCTACGACAGGACATAACATAGCAGGGGGCTTTGTTTGTTATCGGATATGTAAATATCCTTAATTATTCAAACATGGTGTTATCAAATATACATGAACATGTACAGCGTTTGCAGGAAAGCTTTTATTCCCCCCTTTTCACGAAACAATAAAAATCCATTGATATTATGTACCAAATATATTTGCTCACATTCAGCAACTTCAAAATAATGCTACTATAAGCTACTTATGCTGTATGTATTTATAATACACTTCAACATAAAAGCTTTTACATTACGTTTCTTTTTGTTTTCTTAAGTTTTCTTTTTATCAAATTGGAGATTTCAAATCCAATACTATTGGAAAAGCTTGCCGTAGTCAGAGACATTTAATTATATGTCTCTGCCGTAGTGAATAGTATGTACTCACGAATTGTTCTATAACATAGTTTTCTCAAGTATGGCATTTGGAACGAATATGATCGTGTCATTTAGAGTTTAACGTATACCAGTGTCAAAATCTATTTAAGAAATAATTCATGGGCGCCGGTGGTTTTTTGGAGATTTACATATGGGTTGCCATTATTTTCGTTAATATTTTACCCAGAGTGTAGCGAAAATAATGGACACCCATGTGTAAATCGACTACAAACCACCGGCGAACATGAATTATTTCGATTCTAATATGACATTTAATTATCTTTGCGGACCTATAGTGTACACGGCAAGGACAGCCATTGCATACGATTTACTGACGTTTTTGTGCACAAAACATATTATGAATTATTTCGATTCTAATATGACATTTATAGGGTACAGAAGATATGAAGTCGTCTTTGCATTCATAGGTGAAACAGCCATTTTATCCCGTAAAGTATGACGTTTTCTTCAGCGACGCTGCAAAAACTGTCG
This sequence comes from Modiolus philippinarum, assembly GCA_002080025.1. Classification (NCBI taxonomy): domain Eukaryota; kingdom Metazoa; phylum Mollusca; class Bivalvia; order Mytilida; family Modiolidae; genus Modiolus; species Modiolus philippinarum. The sequence continues at coordinate 101,633 of MJUU01050044.1, forward strand.
TCAAACGGTTTATGACGTTATCAAAAGTACCGTCGCTTGTCATGACAACACCCACGAAAATATGCGGATTTTACCACGGTTATGGACACAAGGCGATTAAAGGACGTCATATTAGAATCTTCATTAAAAACCTTTTAACAAACGAATCGGGGAAGAAATCGGGTAAGAATATGTGAATCCGCTGAGATGAATTGGCGAAAACAACAGGTGCGGCGGTTCCGGGGGTAAGGAGCCCATTTTCTTGATTTTATCTATTTTAAATTTTTATTTTATTTCATCTTTTTTTTTTATTAATGTAATCATTCATTTATTTTCTTTTTTTTTTGGCAAAAACGTAATGGTCAAAAATTGAAATGCTAATTTGTTAAAACAGTATTTTCAATTTGTTTTTGACATGATTACAATTATTTTCACCATTATTTTGCATTTTCACAGATCCCAGCCGGTGGTTTAGGTGCAATAGCATATAGCATGCAGTAGTAAAGTCAGTGCATTTTTCTCAAAATAGCATTTCATTAATAAGCTTTTATTTGTAGTGGTTTTTTAAAGATAAATTTATAAATTATCATTTGCTTTAATTTTATTTGAACTCTTAATTATTCATGTCATATATAATTCTTCTATTGTGCAATCTGATATGAATTAATAAAGGTGTATACTGAATGTTTTGGTAAGTCAAACCATAGATTTACAACAGATTTATAAATCTATGGTCAAACAGCAAACAATTAACTTTATGTTGTTATCAGTGATACCCTTTTACACAAATAATGAAATTACTTTATTTTTTTCAAATATTGTCGATCTTTGCACTAAAATAGAAACAAGAATAATGCATTTGTTAATTTCAAAATTTATATAGCAAAAAACCTTGTTCAATCAGCTATTCAATGGTAGGATATTCGAATATACGCAAAAATGTTAAGTATTTTTAAAAATATTTTAAAAATTACTCCCCATTCCAATTTTGCAATATTTTATAAAGATAGTTAAAGATTGATAGGAATGAAAAGAAAATAAATATGGAAGCAAGAATTCATAACCCAATATTAATATAAAATATATCATTAAAAAGAGGAAGAATAGAGGAATTTAAATATAGGATATTCCAATCGATTATTTGATTAGAAAAGGGTTAAATTGTCTTCTAAACGTATATTTACGTGCAAAGTCTTTATCTTTATTTTACCCGATAGTGATACAAAATCCGCGCATGCGCAGCGAGACCGAACTAATTGTTGATAATGTTCCGTAAATGATATGATGAAATATCACGTGACCTCAAATGGGCCTTGTATAGCATAAGCACAGCAAGCATGTGCGACCGGAAGTAGGTATAAATCGAGTATAAGTCGCCATCGTGTCATTTCCGGTTATAAAAACCGAAAAGGGCTTCATTAAGGACTAATTCTGCTTGCGCATGCGCAACCCAATCACTTCAATTTCCGGCCACATGACTTCCGCTTCCGATCTTGTGACTTACTATAACGTCATTTACGGTCTATGTCACTTCCGGTGATCCACTTCGACAAATACACTGTGAGAACCTCTTATATACTATTACATCCCACGGTTGGTCAAGTGTACAGTTAGTATTGTCTTTTTTTCTGAACTAGTCCTTGTATGAACCTGGCTTCACACGATTAAAGAAACAAATCTGCTAAAAATGGCGCAAAATTACAAGTGCTATTATATTTCTTTTAAAAGCGTTTAAAAATGTAATTTTGCTATCAAAACCAGATGATTGGAGGGATAACAAAAGTTTACCTGAATGCATGATGTACATGTTGGAGAATGAGATTATGTGTGACGTCACATTTATTACCGGAAAGGATAAATTCAAAGTATACGCACACAAATATATGTTGTCAACTCGTAGTCCTGTGTTCCATACAATGTTTGAAGGATCCTTGCCAGAAAAGAGTGAGGGATGACTTCCGGTTTGGGTTAACATACCCTTGTTGAAATAGCCTATTTGTGAGCAACCGGGCTCTATCAAGGAAATCACTGTATCGAACACAGGCCCCTGAATAGCGGATAAGCTGGAGGATGTAAACTTCGTATGCCTGCACTGTGGGGATGTTGCAACAAAGAAAAGGGAAGTTGACTATAGGAAAAGTGAAGTCATCGTGTCTGTTGTACAGCTTAGTTTGAAGTCTTTCTCTGTTGTCAATTTCAAGATGAAGGTCAAGGAATGAGGCGGATGTGGAAGTGTCTGCAGTGTCCTTGATTTCTGTGAGTGCCGTGGTATTTTTTTTTTTTTTCTTTTTTGTGCTTTGTAGCTGTCTAACGTAATTTTTTTCTGTTTTCTCGCTTTGGTCATGTCTTTAGACTTCTATTTTTGTGAATGCTTTTGTTCCTTTGGTATTCTACTGTCGTTGTTTTTTGATACCTACTTTCTGTTTCTACAGACTTTACCGGTCCAGAGACATGACAAAAACGAGAAATTGGAAAAAAGAGACGCTCACATAAACACAAAATTTAAAACTGAGCACTAATACAATGTGAACTCCAATAAATTAGTTTCTATGTACGGTTGACCTATAGTTCTGTTAAAAAAAACGACACATGCTGCGAATGAATCAGGGATAAGATAAAAAAAAACTGTAGTCAAAATCCATGAACAACTTCCATAATGTTGATTTGATAATATGTTACACTATAATTTTTCAACTTTCTTACAGATATATTTATAGTGATGAAATTGAAATATCAGCCGACAATGTTGAGGAAATCATTTACACCACCGATAAATACATACTAGCAGGGTTAAAGACAGAGTGCAAAAAGGTCCTAAAGGAAATAGCAAAAACGAAACATTCAGCAAAAGCACTACACGTTGCTCGTATGTTCGATCTAACCGACATTCAAGAAGAAAGTTTGAAATACACTGAATTGTAACGGGGTTTCTGGGCTCTAAATAAACACTAAGTCCAGCTAAGGTTCATCCTTTAATACATTAGTAGAAAAACCCTATAAAATATAACAATTATAACAATATAAATAAAATTGGCACATAGTATTAATTCTCATCATTGGCATGATGCAATATTAAACTATAAAAATACGTCAACAATATATCAGTAAACATTGTGTTCTATGTTTATATAATATGTTGAATAAATAAATAAATAAAGTTCTATTTGTTTACAATTGTGTTGTTCTTTAAATAAACTCCATATCGCATTCAATATTGCATAACCATGTGTATCGCCCATAATACATATATATATCGTGTACTGTATAACAATCCCATGTTAATGAAACAAGGGAAGCAACTCCCATATGCATGTACTCCATATAAAACCAATCTTATATAATAAATGCATATGTGATAATTATAACACCATGTTAATTACACATTAAACATAATCAACCTATTAAATATACAATTTATAATTAAATCTAACATATGAAGCAATACACCTACCCTTTTATGGAAAGGGGTGAACACTGTATATGTTCTTCAGAACATCACTACACCAGTACATCTATAAGACAGACATCAGTTACATCAACATAATTAATAAATGCCAATCTGGTTTCAGTATTCACTGCATCGAAGTGCCATAAAAATAATACAGGTCCTGTAAACAAAATAACAATAATAAATACTGGACCTATTTATAAAGTTCACACAGATAAAAATAATGTAAACAAACATTTATTTCTAACCGGGCTGTCAAGATTCTAAAAATATAACATGTGCGCAATCATGCGTGACTGATTGTGAACCTGTCTGCTATGCGTATCGACAAAATCGATAATCAAACTGACCATCAATATTTACAATAAAATCAGTACACAAAATGACAATTAAGCAATCGAAATAATTCTCATGTGTCACATTTACTACCTTCATGATAAACAAGGACTTGACAATAATTACAAATACAAAAATCTCACATTCGCTAAATGACCAGCCTGGTCGACATGTTTACTTCGAGGGCTACAAAAATGTAAAACACTTTCACTCGTCTCATTCATTCACATTTTCACACAAGAAGTAAATATATAGAACTTACATTGTATCCTAAATAAGGTAGATCCACTGGTTTCATTACTGGCTGACAAATATCAAAGAATCTCACTTAAATTACATTAATATACAATCTGACATTTTCCACCGCTCTTGTCCTAAATCATACATGGCGGGTATCTGTCGACTGACCAATAACAACCAAGAATTAAGGAAATATAAACCAATCAGAAGAAAGATAGCAAAGACGTGTAGAAAAGTAGAGGTCAAAAGATGAACTGGATAGAAGAGAGGTCCTGTGCAGGGAAACTCAACGCTAATACAACATTTGTACAAACATCGCTCATTCTCAAACTAGAAATATTAAAATATTACGTATAAATAATTATCATGAAATAAATGTACAATATAATCATGTACCTTAAAAACACCCTGTCACATTCTCCCCCTGCTTCTTAAATGACGTCCTCGTCATTTACTTGGGAGAAGGACGGACACAATGACCTGTAAATAAAGAAAATGAATATGTATAATTATTTGCCGCCTGTAATAAGCTGTAATAGTGCTGTTGTGACATTCACATCACCAGCTTTTAACGTTCCAGCACCAATTGCTGACTGCAAATAGTCGGCCCTTTTCTCCCATTCCGACCTTTAGACGACCTGTGATCGGACATACTCCTTCAGGTATGCCGGTTCCCGTCGTGTCCTGCCAGACCTCCGAGGCAGTTGTTCCTCATCATCACTTTCATCAAGATCCTGTTCTTCTGCAAAAACGGTTTGTTCAGCAACAGCATCTTCGATAGTATCAGGATCTGATGCTCCTGTATCCTCCACAAGAGGAAGAGCGTCCTCCTCACCATCAGACTCCTGTGATCCAGCAACAGNGGATTCCATATCTCCCCGGGGCATGTACATGTAAACTTCGGATTCCTCAGACTCTGCTATACTGGTGTCGGCATCTGTGGAGACATCAATAGCAGGTCCAGGTTTTCTAGTTCTCGGAACTGGTCTGGGTTTCACAGTCGGTTGTTGTTTCTTCCTTGGTTTAGGTACTGGAGGGTTATCAGGTTTTAGTCTACTCGGTACATGTCCAATTGGAAGGAGTAGATTCCTGTGTAGAGTCCTCTTGCGACCATCTCCAGTTTCTCGCTGCACTTCGTAAACTGGTATATCTGGATTTGGTTGTTTCAGTACAACATATGGAACTTCCTCCCATTTGTCGGCGAGCTTGTGTTTTCCATCATGTACCAATATCTTCACAAGGACTCTATCACCAGTTTGAAGAATAGCACCACGTACTTTGGTGTCGTATCCTGCCTTCTGTTTCTCCTGTGAAGCTTGAGCTGCTGCACTAGCCAATTCATAAGAGTTTCTCAACCGGTCTCTAAGCTTCTCTATATATTTGGTCAAAGACTGCTTCTTGGAGTTGATGTCAATACCAAATGCAAGGTCCACAGGTAAGCGTGGCTCACGACCAAACATGAGGAAAAATGGTGTCACTCCAGTGGTTTCATGCTTCGTGCAGTTGTAAGCATGCACAACACTACCCACATGACTCTTCCAGTCAGCCTTTTGGTCTGGCTTTAGGGTGCCAAGCATACCAAGCAGAGTTCGGTTGAAGCGCTCGCATTGGCCATTTCCCATGGGATGGTAAGGCGTTGTTCTACTTTGCTCCATTCCCGTGATGCGACAAAGTTCCTTGATGATGTTACTCTGGAAATTTGCGCCTTGGTCCGAATGGATTCGTTTAGGTAATCCATAGTGCAGGATAAAGTTGTTGTACAATGTTGTACAGAATCACATACAAAAAAATGCTTGTCCCCTGACCTTGCATTAAGGCTTCCCTCAGATAGCTTCGAGATCATCTTGCAGTCCGATTTCTTAAACTGTACTGAGACAGATATCTGCTCATTTTTCCTTAATTGGACAAAAGATAAATGCAGTGCGACTAGCCATGAACCAACTGGTGAAAATCTAAGAAAAAAAGCGGGCGCATTGCTTTATTTGGTAAGGTTCCCAATTGTGGATATGGAGTATTTTTCAAACGAAGTATCAAAAACCGGTATAGTTGAACCTGACGAAATTGTTTCAGTCTATCAATCGCACTTTGGAAAGAAATGCAAGAGCTTTCTAAATAAACCTAGGGGTCCTGTTGCAAGTAGAGAAACATATGAACTCTCCAGATTCAAGTCGATAACGTATCCCTGGGGCAATGGTGGTGTTGACGCGTTATGTTTTATTACCGACGAAGACATATGGATCAAAGGTGTGACCATATTCAATCCAATTAACCACACACAAGGTCACTTTTATGGTTACGGTCAATCTAATTATTCTTGTGTGATACAAATACTTGATGACTCAAACAAAGAAATAAATTTTTCTACTACAGCGATTATGTATTGTTCAAACTATGAAAAAGTAAAGTGGGTATCTTTTTCAAAAGCAACACATACAAAAAATGTATCACTGCTGGACATAAATACACGTTAAAAATGGCAGGACTAACAATCCAAACTTATTTTGGACAAAACTGTAAGGATTCAATTACCGGAAAAGGCGTGACTATCAAATTTGAAAACTCTTCATTATTTACAAGCGGAACGACAATTCAAACAGGCCAGTTTGGTGGAATACTGTTCAGCTTGTAATTGAACCGTTTTAGGAAATGACATTTACTTTAAAACATAAAATACAACTTTTCACACGACTATACAACTTTCAACTGGAAAAAAGTAACGGTTTGTTTGTTTTTTTTATTTTTTCAAGTTATGTGAATTGATCCTCTAGGTCTCGGAACAGTCCAAATGGCGACCGTTGCCATGGAAAGCGACAAAACGTTAAAAAAACTAATTTTCAAGGATGTTGTTATACAATGTGGTAATTATTCTAGTCTTGAAATATTATAATAACAACCAACATGTTTAGGGGAAAATAAAGTGCTCAGATTGTTGTGATCTCTTCGTAAGACTTTGAATTCTAATATGATAGTTCACTTGGAGACTTTCGGATTAGCACATTGCAATACTAAATCTTATTCTCTTTTTTATCGTTTACATTGGAACTTTTTTAAATGATTTTTTCGAAATTATCAAACAGGCCAGCTAATTTTGCTAAAATGTAGTTCATGCAGAGTACCCTGTCAAAAACTTTCCACTATTACGTGAAGATTGTAAATAACTCCAAGTTTTCGGGCTAAATTATCATTTTATGGCAATTTTAATACCAATATTATAAAATTGAGCATTGAAAGAGTTTTGTTGAGCACGTGTACAATTTGTTTACGATTCAGTACAAAACATGTGAACGCTAAGCTCGGATGCAGTTTATTGTAAGCTTTGTAAAAACCTGGCGTAATAGGAGTAAAGGAAAATGTCAGCTAAAAGTGGCGTGCATTTAGTTCCGATGGGATTCCCGATTATCTGTTGAACAACAAGACTCCAAATTCGACAGATTAATTGTTTATAAAAAGTTCGAACATCTTGGTTATGACATTCCCAGTAAACTTCTTAGTTGACTCAGTGTGGATCTTAAAAAAATATTTTTTGTATTTCCTACTACTAAAATGTGTATTCTCCATTTTTAGTGCAGAAAATATTGACGTATCAAATCAGAAATTACTCTTTTATGTTTATGCTGTTGCGGAGTTGTATAAAGAGCGACATTTTTTTTAAATTATATGATCTGGCCATCGGTGAGACTGGTTGAGGATAGCTGGTCAAGGAGATCTTTCGAATTTTTTTATGAATCTACACCTGACTGTCGCCGCTGTTGGAGTACCTTCATCACAGTAACATACAAGTCCCTCGCTGCTGCGGTCAATAAAGTAGTTAGGGGCTTTGAAAGGGGTTTAGCTATATATCTGGACGAAACCAAAAGAGGAATCTCTATTTGTATGGGTTCTTATGAAGTCCTACCAACCCAATAGATGTAAGGGAATATATTGTCCTTGTCGTGGACATTGATTCCAATGGATGCTAAAACAGAAGTGTGATTTTTAAGAATCTGCCCCTTGATAGTTTGGTGTGATTATAAGTTGTATAAGTAGAGTTTCGTGACTGTAACTACTTTCAGCCTAGATGTGATAGCAAGTTAACGTTCAAGTATCCCAAATGAAAGTGGAATTTTCAGCTAGATTCACGTCTTTCCGGATTTGACTACCGATTTTGACATTTTCCTGGATTGACTCACTCACAGTGTGACGGGTGCTGTTAACGGAGCAGGACATGCTTTACCCTTCCGGACCACCTGATGTCGCTCTCTGTTTTATGAGAGTTCACAATGTGAGTGCTTAAGTTTTTGTGTTGTCTTATTATATTTTAGTTTTGTCTTCGTTAGTCATCTTTGTGGTACCGATCTGTCCTTGTCTTTGTTTGAATACTGGATGATTACAAAAGCTTTTCAAAATTTTACTTGGTACTATTTGAGGGTTAGATAAGTAACACGTTTGGTTTGTCTCAGGGTTAGCAAAAGACGTTAATCAATCAGCTACCTAACAAATCTTTCAAAAACATAATTACCTCACTTAACGTGTGACGGGTGCTGTTAACAGAGCAGGACATGCTTACCCCTCCGGAGCACCTTATGTCACTTTCAGTTTTGCTGGACTTCACACTGTGAGTGCCTTTGTTTTGAATGTTGTGATTTCTATTTCTGTGCTTTGTATCTGTCTAACGTCATTGGTTTCTGTGTCTAGCATCAGTGTTTTCTGTGTTCTCGTGTCTTTGGATTTCGATTTTTGTAAATTTCACTCCTTTGTTCCTTCGGTATTCCACTGCCGTTGTTTCATGGAAATAGTCAAGAGTAAAACAAATACTTGTCAATTGTTGAGTTAAGAGACATACACCCAACGGAAACGTCGCTGCCAGCATTTATCCTCGGGAAATGAAGATCACTTTTTCTATTATAAATTTAAGAAAGAATTCATGAGAGCTTGGATAGACCACATGGACGACTTTATGCCTGATTGTTACCCTTAAAACGCTTCAACCACATTTAGCTAAACACTTGGCCGTTAATAACTTATTTTTTTTGTGGTAAAATCAGTAAATATTGAACCCTCTAATCATTATTCAGCTTCTAATAGGACAAAAAACATTTGTAAGTGACGGATTCCTCTAGGTAAAGGCAGACAACAGCAGTTTCTGCTGTATTACTCCATAAAAGAGCAGACTCTCGGGTGTCGTATACAAGGTAAAATTCTGTAAAAACTGTAACTTACGTCACTTTCGAATTCATTTCCTGTCATAGATAACACAAAATCAAAACATTCAGCCGACAGGTAGCCTTTCAATCAATTAATATTAGATAATTAATGTTTTGAGCGCTCCGGATAATGCTTTTCGTTAGAAAATCTACTCAACAATTGACACGTAGAGAAGAAAAAACGGTACATTTAGAGTTAAAGTATACATGTGTATACTTTGTTTCTGTTAGGGGTATGTTGGCATATAACTTCTCCATAAATAGGATTCTAGTTTTCATCGACCTTGGTGGTATAAAGGTACTTATTTCCAGAGATCCTATCTCGAAAATCACATACTGTTTATGCATCGATCACAATAATCTACAAAAATAAAGATCTTTTTTACTATTTTACGTATATTAAATAAACTGATCCAAATCAATCTCTAAATGGTGAATATATGGATATGGAGTAAATGCACATGGGACAAAATCTCTACAAATACATGGTAAAAAACAAGCAAAGGAACAACGCTTTATTGTTGTTCTTCATCTTGAAGTCACCATGAGGCCTTCAACAAAAGACTTTTTTACCGTCTGGAAGGTACATTATGTTGAAAACAGAAGTTTGATAAATATAATGAGGAATTTAAATCGTTTGTTTCAAGCACCGAGCAAAAGATGCATTTTCGTCAATCAGTCGAATTAAAAAAGATATCGAGAAGATTGGAATGTGGAATGTGTAATAAGTAATAGTTGTCCTCCTTGACGAAGGGAGACAAGTTTATTGTGCCTGTCCAAAGTCAGGAATATGTTGGTCATTGTTTTGTCCTTGTCTTCTTATTAATTTTAGTTTTTTGATATTCGGGTTATTGGAAGTGATTTGTTTCTATTGATTTATTCTCTTTTTTACCTTTTGGGGCCATTTAGGGCTTGCTCTTTGGTGTGAGGTTCCTCACTGTGTTGAAAGACCGTACAGTGACGATGCTTTCTTTTGGGTCGTTTTAACCTGGAAATGGGATGTTGTCTCCTTGACATTTACCCCATTTCCTTTCTTTCTCATACCTACCCAGAATTGTTTTACATTTTTTGTTGTTCCTCTCATGCAATCTAGTCAGGACAATAACTTTTTTGGTTTTGACCTAGACTTAAGATATTAGGCTTGCTGGTGTATCATCAGGAGAAAGTATGTCTCGTTACACAATGACCTTAATGCAATCTTGATGTTGAATTTAAAATATAAACCGTTTTTTAAATCATTTGCCTCCCCGGTTAAACTGCTAGTGCTTTAGCTTTGTGGCGTTTTTGTTCATTTTTGTTTGTTTGTTATGTCTTTGCCATACTGTCTCAATTCGTGTTTCTGTGAATTGCCGTAATTTTGGATTAATGATTTTAGAATTTCCCTTTTCCTCGTTCTTGCCTCGGTATTCGTTTGCCGGAGTACTTTTTCATCTTTTGACCAAGATTTAAGATTTTAAACATGAGAGCTTGTCAATTGCTTTGAAAATGGTTGAATATTTTCATCTTTTTAGTCTAACATTTTGCTTAACCATTAACAATTCTTACACTTATAAACTTGATATTTGTCAACCAAAGGGTGTTCGCTCATCAATGTAAAATGCAAAGGACGTCAAATAAAGTTCATATTTATTGAAGTTTAATGAAGGTCAAATAGAAGTATTTTAAACTAATTATTCGGATTTTGTTTGGTTTATGCATTTTATATATTTCTTGAAATTATGGATTTCTTTTGTTTGGGTTCTAGTGCTGCTGATGAGGAATAAATTTCCGAAATGGCCGTACAGCTCATTAAAATTGATGCAGTTGGAGTTAACATATGTGTTATAGTCTCGTGTTTATTTACTATATATCTTTTCGTAAAATATTAGATAAATTAGATTTCGTTATAGGTTAAACATACATGTGAGAAATATTTACCCCGTATGACTTGCACTGCAGAATTTGTCGGGATGATCTTGCAGGTGAATTAAATTGAATGGTGTATAAATAACTTAGGGCTTATTTATACCATCCCGATGATCCATCTAAACTATACAGCTCGGCGAACTTACAAAGGCATGTTTACATGCAATCATGAAGGAGTGAAAGTGGATGTTTCGATAGAAAAAGCTTGTTGCCATGCATACATTACCCTTAATGTCAGAAATAATTTTTCTAAACTTTTTATAGTCTAAAGGAAGCAGACCTAGGTTAAGGGACATTACTAAAAAAAATCACCTGTACGTTTTTTTACACACTTTGATAGATATGTTTTCAGCTTCTCAATGATATACATGATTTGAATTCTGTTTCACAACAGTGCTTTAAAAGCACCGATGAAACTGGCTGTTTAAAAAGCTTCATTTAAAGAGTTGTCTCCCTTAACCTATATCAACTATCTTAAATGGATAAACCAGAAGAGCCTTAAAATCAAAACAAATACCAAAGCCTCCTGAAGTTAAAACTACCTACACAAATGTACATCATAAATAGCCATCTGCAGAATTAAACTTAATTGCACATTTTTGGTTCAACGTCAGGAATAAACAAATAAAAAGTTTGTATATCTACTTGGGCTGCTTTTCGTTTCATCCAACCAAATCAAATTAATAGAATAGAATAATTTTGTGTTATATTAATGATGTAAATTTTAATGGATTTTCTGGAATTCATTCTGTCTGGGTTGAAAGACCCCGGTGTTACCACATGGCCATCCCGGACGATAACCAAATTGTGATCGTGTCAGTTTAATATTACGTGTACCTAAGTTACTAGTATACCTGATCGATCATAATTCTTATTAGCTAGGCTACGGAATAGCCCAGCTATATAGATAGTTCTTGGGGGGGTGTGAGGAGTACGTTTGCGCAGTGAGGAGAACGCATGCGCAGAAGACTATTGACCAATAGGAATTTCATATTTCAGATTCTCGAAAATCAAAATGGCGTCCAGTTTCGTCCTGATAAAACGGGGCGGGGTTTAATTTTTCTGTTTCCTTGTGGAAGTTGAAAAGTATTCTAAACATTTACTATAGGTGGTACTGGGAACAGGTTTGTAGAGGATGATGGGATTGGTATTGCAATATCGCTTAGCCAGATTTATAAATATAGATATGATAAAAAGAATAAGAACAGTAATATAATATGACAATAGGAACAACCTATGGAAGGGCGTCAAGAGGAAAGTCACACTTCATAAATTCGGGAAGGTCGCAATTAATTTGAAAATGTCATATTTCATAAGTTCAAGAATGTCACAATTAATATTCTGTAAATGTTGCATTTCATAAGTTCAGGATCGGCATACTTAATTTTGTAAAACCTACAATGACCCCTAATGTCGTCTGCTACATGTTATCCCATTGGACATTTTTGGATACGAAGATAAATCTTAATTTTAATATCAATTCAGTAGGTTGTATTTAAAAAGTTTTACAGTGAAAAATATTGCTTTTTTATCTACTTAATATTTTTATTCTGCATACCTTCTCAACTATCTGCTAAATCGAAATTAAGTTGCAGTATACATCATGAATACGAAACAACTGAAAAACCAGGCAGATTTTTTTTATCAGTGTATCAGGTCCTATCATTAAAAACAACCTCTCTACATATAGAAGGGCTTGACGCCCTTTATAAATTTAAAACCAGAAGTTAATAAATAAAGATGAGGTATTGTGCAATAATCAATAATATATAAATACTATAAAAGACTTTTCAATTGTGTTAAACAAAGCGTGATTGTAGTTTGTTGAGATACTTAGGCAATGGAGAACGAGAGGTGGAAAGAGATAGAATTGCGTTTTTTTGCGGAAGAATAAAGCGCTACCGGTGTTTATTTGTGTGTGCTGTAAAAGGTTTATTATTGTATCAATCACATTAAATTAAGCAAGTACTTACTAGGTGCATATTTATTTGTTGTCAACATGTTGTGGTCATAGCATGCTGTGCTAGAAAAACCCCTCAGTTACATTGGTTGTATGGATTGTCTGTGAAACCTGAAGCCATAGTTGAAGTATTAAATGCCCAGAATTGCTAGAAAGCATTTACACAAATGCACTGCTTCAATACATGTATACATTTTAGTTAATTAAGTTTGTCTCTGTTGAGGGATAAAAGATAAAAAAGCAAGAATGCAAAAACAAACAAAAACAAAAGCACGAAACTACTTTGAGTTGCTGTTGGCAAAAAATGAGAGGTTTGATCGAATCAGTGACTGTTTTATCACATGTGCAGACCAATAGAAGAAATTACAAAGAAGTACCGAGAAAGGCTTACTTCAAGTATTGATTTGGGTATACAAATACATCATAAGCCACCACACCCTTGTCAATCAAACACGCAATTTTCTATCCAAGGCTATTCCATAGCCTAGCATATCGTTTTTATTTGATAAAAACCATTATCCGATTTATATCGTCCACTTATGTTTATAAAGTCCCCTCGTGTTTTCTAGTTCACGTGTTAAACATTTGACAAGTTCGGCCTATCGCATATCTGATTTCGACGTACATTCAAGCCCCGCAGCGGGAAGGTGTTTTTGCTTTTCAAGTTTCTAATTCTTACCCCGTTTATGCTATTATGTTAGACATTATATATAAGGTTTTCATTGTAACTGTAATGTTTAATTTGTCAATGTATCATCATATACTGAAGTGACTAAGTCTCGTAGTCTAAAGTATTGATAGTTATTGGGATGTTGCCAGCCGTTACTCTCCTACCCTTTTAAACACAAGATCTTATCAGTTTTACTATAGTTCATAAGCTGTAATTTTTGCATTGTTTATTGCTTTGTTATTGTGTATGTAAATATATTTCTTCTTTATCAAATGTGAATGCTCAAGATTTCTTCATTTTAATTGGGGGTGGTGAAGAGGGGGGTCATCAACACGAAAAAACGTGCTTAAAAATTGCCGAAAACGAATCACGACTGATAAAAATGGCCAATCACGAAACACGGAAAATTGGTTCAGCGAAAACTTGATCCTATCTAAAGTTTTTTTACCTGAAAGCTCTTAAAATCAATGAAAATCTATGCAATTTTGCTCTGTGATACTTTCTGGTAACGTTACAATTCTAATTGAAACAAGTCCCGATTTTTTACAGGAAAATGAACACGCATGAAGTATAAAATATCCAAAACGAATCACGAGGTCACAATATGGACAAAAACGAGGCATGTGAAATAATGCCGACACGAAAACACGAGGAATAAAAACACAAAACACGGAAGCCCGAATTTATAAAACGCCAAAAACGTTGCATGAAAATAACCCTTTACCACCCTCTTAATTGATTCTCTTTCGAATTCAGATTTTATTGGTAATTTGTTTTCTATCAGATTTGCACATATTTCGGTTTTAATTTGATCTGCACTGAAGAGACATTAGTTGTCGAAATGTGCATATGCAAAATCTAAATCATTCAGCTAAAATTCGGTATTTTGTTATTTGTTACCACTGGGCTGATGCCACTGCTGATGGGCTATTAGTTCCCGAGGGTATTCACCTACCCATAAGCTAGTAGGTCAGTGCTGGCCGGAAAACCGATTTTATTTTAAAACTTGCAATATCTAAATTGATGAAAATTTTGTTAAAACCTAAGGAAATATCTTCCTCTAACATAGCTCTGTCCTTAGTTGATTTTGGCTTTCCAATTTAGATCCTATTGGTAATTTGTTCTCTATCAGCTTTTACACATATTTTGGTTCATGGATTTCCAAAAGTTTTCATTTGATCTGCACTGAAGAGACATTAGTTGTCGAAATGCGCATATGCAGCAACTAAACTCATAGTAATCTCAGTATTTTGCTATTTCTTACCACTGGGCCGATGCCACTGCTTGTGGACTATTAGTCCCACAGGTTTTCACCAACCAAGTAGCGATAACTTCGATGCTTGAACGAAAACCAATTCTATTTCAAAACTTGCAATAACTTAATTTAAGAAAATTTTGTTGAAACCTAAGGAATATTTCCCTCTTGCATAGCTCTGTCCTTAGCTGATTTGGCTTTCCAATTTAGATCATATTGGTAATTTGTTCTCTATCAGCTTTTACACATATTTGGGTTCATGGATTTACAAGAGTTTTGATTTGATCTGCACTGTAGAGACATTACAATAATTGCGACCAAGTTTAGCGTTGACACGTTCGGCACAAATAGGTAAACAATGTATTCACGTGCTCAACAAAACTCTTTAGAAGTTGTTACAATCATTTTCATTGGCAGTAAAATATGTATACAACCAATCGTGTTTTCTGACCATAACAATGACCAAATAAGGAAATGGAATTAGTAAAACTTTAGCACGTGAAGTACTCCCGTCTATACAAACGGAAGAATAGTGGTATAATGTTGCTAGAAAGAAAATCAACCGAGATATATTGGCTAATTCACGGTGAGAGGATAAACCCCCTCTTTTTATTCATTTCTTGAAGAAATTTGGCAAAATCTCTTCTCCTTGAGCACCATTGCAACACCCCCTTTTTAATCTGGATCTGCCGGTTGAATGAGAGTTTCATATGTAATATTGGAAAATGCGATTCAGATGCTTGTATATTTTGACAAATTTTACGCAGTTTGAAAAGTTTTTATTAAATTAAATATTTACTCAGAAAAAGATGAATACCATTAGCGGGAGTCAGAGACAGGAGTTCTGGATATTGGAACCTCCCCTTTTCTGGATTTCCCCCTCAATTTCGTGCAGAATTTAGGCAAAAATTTATTTAACAAATGGCAAAAAATCGACTGGAACTCTTTTCTGCCCGTTTTTTTCCGGAACCCCATTTGGACCGACTTTTTCGAAGGTTGGGTCTGCCGGTGAATATTGGCTATGGGATAGCTCAAATATTTAAATATGTTACTGTTAAATCCAATGAGATCTTGTAGTTTGTTTTCCGAAATAGCTTGTATAAGGGAAAGTCTTACATTCTAAACGTACGCCAAAGAACTGTATTTTAATAAGATATCAAAAAAGTTTTTATTTTAAGAAATTAGTTTTCAGCGAGATTCTGATCTGGTGAATATATTGGTGGATAGGTTTACTCCACTCTTCTGCCACCCACTCCCCCCCCCCAAAAAAATGGTTAAACAATTTTTAAAAACACCCAAGAACTTGGTCTGCTTGTTTGTGCCATCTTGCATGTTTGCATATTTATCTACTAAATATTACTAAATCACCGGGAAGAATATCAAGTCTGCCAAAGCTGTCTACGTATTTCAATTGAAAAATGCGGAGGTAAGATTTGTCCTCGCATAACTGAATAAAGTGTAATGAAAATTCGTGCATCTTTTCAGTGGGGTCAGACTCCTCCGCGTTTGTTTATATTTTCTTTTTCAGCTATATAATAAGGTTGATATGTATCTAAATATGTTATTTCAAAATTATATATCATAATTGGTTTAATCAAGGAGTCTAACAGATTGCATGCTACTTTTATAGGAACATTATTCAAAGAATTCATATAAGATTTCAGTGAAAATAAAACTTTTCTTGCCCTATTGACAAGGTTTGTTGTACTTGAAGTAAGATTACCATTACTTTTTAGTAGTTTACCAAGCAAACTTTGTTCATACATATTCCTGATATCAATATTTTTAAACTTGACAAATGGAGGTTCAGTCTTTATAATGACAGAAACAGGTTTAGTTGTTCAAAATTCAAGCGAAACAAATATAAATAAAAATACACAAACAAAAATGAAAAAAACAAAGATTAAAAATAAATTAAAATATTATGATGATAATATTTATTTAAATAAAATTCAGAAACTTAAAGATAAAAATAAACTGAAATTAAATTATATAAAGATATAAAAGTAAGTGAGAACCGAACCGTCAATCTAAAAGCGAACAATCCAAGGACAATGGCAACACCAGAAACAAAAAAGGCAGAAAAAAACAAAGACACAACATGGGTACAGCACAGAAAAGAAAAATGAAGACACTCACACACAAAGATGAACAACACGGACCCAATATAAAACCATGGGTGAGATCAGGTGCACCGGTAGAGTCAGCATCTCCTGCTTCTTATAAGACACCCGCCGTGTTGAACATGTCAAATCCGGTAGTAAAGTCAAATTCGGTAGAGCAAACAACAATTAAGCTTTAAAGGGAAAGATCTGTTGTCATGTGGGAAACAGATATCCCATAGCGGTCCACAAGATGATGATGTCGACCGTAAAACTTCTGGAGGGATGACTTCAAGTTTTGGGTAATGTACCCTTGTTGAAGTAGCCTATTTGTGAGCAACCGGGCTCTATCAAGGAAGACAGTCTATTGCCAAAGATTATTATTTGTCGTGTTGGATATTTGATTATCAAAAAATTATTACAAAATTTAGAGTAAGTGTTCACAATCTTTTAATTGAAATAGGCAGATATTTAAAGATTCCTCGAAAAGAACGATTATGTAAAAATTGTAACGTAATAGAACACATAGAAACACATTTTATATTAAATTGTAACATTAATAGAACTCTAAGAATAGATTTTATCAGCTTTTTAAATAATAATGTCCATTTTTGTGAATAAATGAAAATGAAATATTAGTGTACATCCCCTACCCATCTACCTTTAATAGAGCTTGTGAATAATTTAGGTTCCTTTTTGAAAAAGTCATTCGTACTGAGGGCAGGGGAATCATAATAATCATTTGCTCTTTGTTTATATTATGTTGTTTTATATAATCACATACATAATTTTGTATATATGGCAAATGAAGTTCTTGTATTCTTGTATATTAGTTGTAGGAGTGGGACCGATATTAATCAGTTAAACATTGTGAGGGGGGG
>MJUU01050046.1:7648-30366 GCA_002080025.1 Modiolus philippinarum
ATCAAATTAGCATCGATTTCATTGGAGAAAGCTTTGTAAATGACGAAGTAGTGGTTAAACTGTGGCAGGATGACACTGATATTTCAAAGTTAAGTTTTGCATTATATCGAACTAAGGATCAGAGGCAACTTACGTTTGTTGCCTGTCGTTTTGGGCTACATAAAATTCAAGCATACTCGCATTCTTCTAAAATTTGATGTTATTTTCAAAAAACACTGTACTGTTTATACTTGAGCTCTTTTGTGAACTCATGCCTTATAGTATCAGTGAAGGTGGACAATACTGGACAGAACCGGATTTCTGACCCATTGAATGATGAAATGCCGATATATCCTGATTGCAACAGACATTTGATTAATTTACATGAGCCATATTAAAACTGTCAACCAGATTGTAATTAAACAATAAAGAGATTAAAAATCATTCACTCCTTTGCTCATATATAAATAGTCAGTGAGTAACATTTAACGCGAAAGTCCCATAATCCAATTCTTTGTCAAATAACTCAATACCGAAGTTACTGTGAATTTTGATTCTGCATATGCGCATTTCGACAACTTATGTCTCTTCAGTGCAGATAAAATCTAAACGTGTGAAAGACCGTAATGTCAAAGATGTTTAAAAACTGATAGAGAACAAATTACCAAATATGATCTAAATAAGAACCAAAATTAGCTAAGGACAGAGCTTTGCATGAGGGAGATACTCCTTAGTTTCAACAAAATTTACAAAAATTAGATATGCAAGATTTTAAATAGAATCGGCTTTCGGGTCAGCACCGAAGTACTGACTACTGGGCTGGTAAATACCCTCGGGGACTAACATTCCACCAGCAGTGGCATCGACCTCGTGGTAACAAATAACTCAATACCGAAGTTACAAATGACTAAATACCGAAGTTACTGGGAATTTGTTTTCTGCATATGCGCACTTAGACAACTTATGTCTCTTCAGTGCAGATAAAATCTAAACGTTTGGAATACCATAAAGTCAAAGATGTTCAAAAACTGATAGAGAACAAATAGCCAATATGATCTAAATGTCAAGCCAAAATCAGCTAAGGACAGAGCTTTGCATGAGGGAGATACTCCTTAGTTTTTTAACAAAATTTACAAAAAAAATAGATATTGTAAAGTTCCAAATAGAATCTGCTTTCGGTCAGCACCGAAGTACTGACTACTTGGCTGGTGAATACCCTCGGGGACTAAAAGTCCACCAAAATTAAATGTTTTCCTCCATTTAGTATTGTCTTAAAATCTATAAATATCAGACTGTTCTACTTTATCACATATTATATATTCCTCTGGACTTCAGAAATAAACATAAATTTTCTGCATGTAGCAGGCTACGTTTAAGAACACAACCAAAGTTTACACCATTTAGTATGAAAAATCATTATTGCTTGTAAAGAGGTATTGCACCTTAGTCGTGAATTTATTTCATTTGGCATATCAATTTTGCGAATGCATTAAATCTTCTCCAAAACTGTTTTAACAGATCATCTGTTATGCAAACATACTCCTTTATTTTATATATAAATATTTTTTTTCTGGCGAGCGGGATGATGTATTACAATACATCAGCTGTCAAAAGCCCGATAACTTGTTTATCATCCTTTATCGCTAATTTGCGCAATTTTCAATTGTTTGCGAGCGACGATAATTCTTTTTATCACTGCACTGTACTGATATGAACATATTCAGATATTATCGTCATTCTCTATGGAACGTTAGCAACAGCGTATTAATATGAAGTCGCGTGACGTTTCGTGACAGAAATAATCCCAAGAAAGAAAGCGCTGTATTCAACCAAAAGTAATATGTTCAACTAGATTAAATATTTCATTGGAAAAGGTAACGTATATCCGGTATTTTTCAATAACAGAATTAGCGATAAAAATACTATTAGTAATTTGTTTTGCTCGGATGGATTTCTGTCGCACTCGATGCAATACAAGCACAGAATTCCATTCTCGCAAAACAAATTACTAATAGTTTATATTTATTTTGTATTTTAGAGTTGTATTTTAGAACTGAGGTTTCAAATTCTCCCTAAGTTGCCCGAGAAATTCGAAAAACTTGTCATTCTTGCCTTTTCAGCAATTTTCAGCTTCAAAAACATGTTTTGTATTTTTTTTAGCAAAGGCAAAGGTTTTGTAACTGGATGAATATTTTGACCGAACTACTCTTTTGAATGTTACAGCAACCTTTTGTTGCTACGATATTCTATCGTTCCTTGGAGCTTTTCTGACGTCATAATATAAAAAACGTCAAAGCTCTGCAGGATATATCAACGACCCAGTTTCTGCGATTTTTCTGACGTCTAGTTTATCTATTTGTGTAATCATGATTCTGTTTTAAATACATAATCGGAAACAGCAACTGCAAAAGTTGTTTATTTTTATCCGTTTGACTTCGTGTAAAAACTTGAATAAAAGTTATTGCCTTTGAAACTTTGGGAGAATCGCTTGATATATCCAGGTCAACCTCTGATATATCCGGGTCAGCCGGATATGGCTTTTGCGGAAAGGCTCTGCAGGCTGATATAACCATGTGGAAGGATGATAAATGCGGAGGGAAAGCCGATAGGACAGAAGACAAACGTAAAAACAATAGGAACTCATGACGACCGGGCTTGATACCGGCACTAGCGAAAATTAGCAAAAGGGTTAAACCGGTGTATGGGTAATCAAACCCCTTAATTAGTCCTGCATGTTTCCTTATTGTATAATAAACATACAAAAAAAAAACGATTCAGAGACTACTAACTCCATGACCACAATCCTGAAGGGAAAGAAAAGGAAAACGTAATTTTAAAGATGGGTCAAAGGGTTCTCTGTGCTGTTCTGTCGGCTTGCTCAGTGAGGCTAGTCTGGTGGAAAAAAAAACTGTCGCACTTTGGAAGAAAAAATCAGACTCAAAACCTCCTTTGGGTTTGGTAACGAATCGTTATATATTTCATGAGACATCAGCAGTATCTGTGAAAGGCCAGTATATGTGTACAATCGTCCGGTTATTGGACCCCAAAGCTAATTAAACGGATTCATGTAGACTATATCTTTATCCCATATTACGTAAAGAATGTGAGTTACGTCCAAGTTTTTCTGTATTTCTTAATCAGTTTCTGGCACTATTTAACAACATGTCCATAAAAACGAGGATAAGAAGTCACAGTCATAAGCGCCATTTGCCAGTAACGTCATATTTTAATATCCGATTTTCATATTTTATATAAAACTTCTCATGTGTATTAAACAATTTATGAAATATGTAACACTGATTTGAAGATTGGCTGTTATAGCTCCCGACCCGGGGAGTAACTTGCAATTTTTTCGGGTAGGGATGTGTCAACTTGATCTCAGAAACATGTACTTAAATTACTTTAAATATATTTAGTCTTTAGTAATGTTCTGTGAGTTTTTTTATAGTTAGAAAAACTATATAAGTGAGGTTTTCGTTGTGTAATTGCCCTTTTGTTTAACGTTTGAGCAAACAAAATTAAATGTATGTTAAGAATCTCGCTTTCATATCATGCAACAGTTTGATTATTTGTGTTATTTTTCTTTTCATTTTTATTATTTGCTCTATTTTTCAGTGCATTTTTGAGTGCACCCGATATTTCCTTCTCTTCGTTCTGTTTGTAAATTTTTGCTTACAATTTAAACAACATGTATCGATTGAACGTATATTGTTCTTCCGTAAATGGTGGTTTGCAGTGTAAGGTGACCCGTGTAAGAAAGATGCATGCGACCTCGTCTTACACGGGTAAATGGCCAACCATAAGTGTTCATTCTTGTGATAAAACAATCGTTACCATGACTAAACGTCATAAAACACCTGACGTCACAATGTAAAGTACAGCCAAATGGCGACGACGTTGTTCACACAGTATAGGTTTGCAGGTGTTTCTTTTCGTATTTTACGGAATAAATAGGAGCTTGCATTCGATCAAAATCAAAGATCGGGATATCTTTCACTCGTGTAAGAAATTAGACGTCTGTTCATCTCGTTTCGCTACGCTCAACTCGAGAAAAGACGAAATTTCTTACACTCATGAAAGATATCCCAATCTTTAATTTGATCTTATGCAAGATCCTATTAATCTTGAATATACTATGGACATACTGTGTCCTGGTGTTGGGATCTAACGGATATTGTAAACCAACGTTTTTTCGCGGATACTTTATTTCGCGTTTAGTCAATATTCGAGAAGTTAGCGGGAAATTAGTGTCGCGATTTTCTGCGTCTGTCCATGCATTTATATAAGGAGAAGAAATATTCGCGACGATTTATTTGCGCGATATTTTCACACTCGTGAATATCGCAAAAATTAGTTGGCTTAAAGATCAATAAAAGATTTGACGAAAAATGCAAGTGCATCTCAAAGTAAGTATTTATAATTTTTTTTCTATCTCAAAGTCAGTATTAGTAATTTTTTCCCCAAGTTCCGCATTGCATGCAACATATACATGTATTATAAATAGTGACGTTACCCTGTCAACGCACCAGCACTTACTCCTTGTCGAGTTCATACATCTGTTAACTAATACCAAAGGAATTATTTGGTAAAAACTAAATACTAGTCGGTAAGTTTTTGGAAACTTGCAATATGTAAATTGTAGAAAAGTTGAAAAAAAAATCTTCCTCATGGAAAGCATTGTCCTAAAGCTGATTTCGCCATCCACTATTTGTTCTTTGTATAATCTTTTATTGTGTCTTGTGTCTCATACAATCATTAAAAAAGATCTTTAATAAATATCAGTCCCTAGTTATTGAAGTTTTGGTCTGATATTCTTTTTAGACTTAGTACCGGGATGATCATTTCTTTTAATACTGTCTACGACCTTTCAATATAACTTTATTCAAAAATGCACAGTAATGCCCCTGAGGGCTGATGGCATAAACAAAATACAAATACACAATACATTACACAGATACAATGAACTTATGCAGTCTGTGAGTCCACTTTCCTCAGTATTAAATACTTTTTTATAAATGGAGAAACATACTGCATGCACTGAAAAGACGAAATCAAGTTTCTGAGTTGAAGATTTTTGTTTCATTTGTAAAATTCTGGGAAAATTTTACTTATATTTTTCATTAATTCTTTACGTTCACTTTCATATTTTGGACATGTGAAAAAATAATGAGTTTCATTTTCAATTTCATTTAAATTACAGTATTTACAAATTCTATTTTCTCTTTTGATTTTTTATACCTACCTCTCTCAATTTCTAAAAAATGATCACTTATTCGAATTTTGCATAAATTTTTTCTATTTTCATATTCCATTTTTAAAATAAATTCTTCAATAATGTGATTTGTTTTTATTTTACTATACAAGAAAATTTTGTTGCTTTCAGTTGTTGTATTTAATTTGTCAAAAAATAATTTCTCATAATTACTTTTTAGATTTAGTTTAATTTTCAATAGCAATTGCTGTTAAGTCGCTGTAGGATACTGTCGGGATGGAAGGTGAGGTTTGGCGCGCCATAAAACTGGTTTACCCCACCATTTCTTTTGAAATGCTTGTACCAAGTCAGGACCACTATAAATGTGGCCGACATTTTTTCCGGTGGTTTCCACTTGTTTTGTCTTTTTGTCTCGTGGACTTCGGCTCTTGAAAAATCCGTTCTGTAATTTTGTTATTACCCCCATTTAAAAAATGTATTCAAATATTACTCGGGTAACATAATCTAATTGATGTTTGCATAAATTAAGAAAACGTACTATATATTTGACGAAAATAAATATCGATGCTTAACTTTTCCGTATCGAGAAGAAAACATAAATTAATCAAACAATTATCATTTGTCACCTAAATAAGTAAGCAAACCTGGAATGTTCTGTTTAAATGAAAAAAATGTCTGGATTTATTTCTATACCCTATATATTTTTGTATATTCTTATTTTGGCGGTCCGTTGAATTAATTGTTTCAGTGTTATAGGCCTAATTGAATGAAAGTGTTTGCAAGAAGAGGGCGGTTTAAATGCATTTGAGTAATCATGACCACGCCGTTTCTCAGAAAACACTTTCCTAATGATGACTTCAAAATGAGGAACAACAATGAAAGCGTTCTTCCACTTGCTTAGTCTGGCAATGTATTTATAGGATTTAGTCCCATGTGCCTTTACTCCATATCTCTTTATTTGTTCATTAACCATCACATAATGTACAATGGAAACGTCGCATACCAGTATTCAGTTTTCAACGTCCCTTTTCACTTGGACTTTTTCACATCATTCAATAATATAGAATATTTAATAATTTTGACCTTTAGTGCATTTTTGTGAACTTCAAATATACCTAAAATCTCCGACTTTGGCATATATGGCAATGATTTTTTTTAGAAGAAGGAAACTTTAAACAAGGGTGATATCAACCAAATGTGAAGTTGTAATTACAGTCGTTGTACGCAGTCATTATGATAAGACAGATCGTAAGACACAAACGACAAGTGACATTTTTCAGTGAACTTAAAATCGAAGTTATAGTGAAGGTGATCAATTGAAAGAAATGATCATCCCGGTACTAAGTCAAAAACGAATCTTCAATCAGAGTTCGGACCGACACTAGCACTATTTTCGTGATTATTTGCAGCTAGTTATAATATTTTATACATTTTGAGACAATATATCAAAAGAAAATCAGTTCATAGAGTTTAAAGGGACTGATTTTTTAAAGACGACTGAATAAAAGATCGTCAGTAACTACTATTTGATCGCGTATGTTTATCATAGTCTTGTTCCAGGAAAGATAGAATGAAATCAAAAAAAAAAAAAAAAAAGATCGGTCGTCTTAAACTTCATCTAACAAAACACAAGTTCAAAGTTAAGTATACCATATATAAATGAAAATGGTATAGGACTAATTAATTCGGGGTAAGTGTAAATAAATGGAGGTAAATAGTTAGAGAGCGTCAAAGGAAATACAATTAACAGGAATGAAAGATAAAGTATATAAATGAATCACATAAAAGAAATGTTAGTAAGGGATATAATTTGAAACCATAATTACTATTTTTCTTTGTGTTTTTTTTCTTTGTTTTTTTTACAGAAAAAAATTTTAATTACGTTATTAGTGGAATGTAGTCGGCAACATAAATGCAACAATGGCTCAACAATTCTTGAACAGTTGAGGGAGTATTGTGTTGTTTAATTAATATTAGCAACCGAACGAACATTGAACTCTATACGATACAAAGATATCATGTGTATTGTGTATTTAAACCCTCATTTAAACAGGTAATCTACATTAAAGTCATAATATAGGACATAGAGAAAATTGATGGTAAGATTTTAGACTGCATTCTTTTTAGGGGACAACCGTTTTTTTAAGGGGGGAGGGGCTTATATTGGTCGATTTTGTAAAAACATTATTTTTTCTTGGTGTTAGTGAAATCAATTAATCTAATTCTACTTGTTATTTAATAATTTAATAAATAATTTAATTTTGATTTGAAGAATTACATGAATTAATTTGTTGTTACAAATGCAAACAAATAATTTGATGTCACATTTGGTGATAAGAAATAATTTTTTCAAGATGTTCGTGAAAATAAATAAATTTTTTGGCAAAATTTCCCAAATCAAATGGTTGTCCCCTTACAGTTTCCACGAAGAGAGAGGGATAAAATATTCATGAAACAGTTGCATATTAATATTGCGTTGATGTGTAATTTTGTACAATTCCACCCCTATTAAGCTGAGTTCTCAACGAACGGTTTAGGTAAGTGGAGTTCGCGAGGAATTGGTTTTGTCCGGTTGAATAATGTTTAGGCCGGTTGAGAAAAATGTAAAGAAATTTCTTATTTTCAACAACATTGGATAATGTTTTGTTCCGGTTCAGGATAATGTTTAAGTACGGTTTTTGATATTTAAACATTACCTGTACCTTAACATTACCCGGCTTAATAGGGGTGAATTCCATGAATTTGAATAATTAAAGTCGGATTTGAGTCTTTTGAAAACCTGTCCAACCACTCTGTAGTAGAATTTAAGTTGTACGTGCGGCTGTTGGGTCCAAAATTAGTACCCGAATTAATACCAGAATATCAACAAAATCCATACCCTAATAAATACTGTCATTAATGTAAACGTGTGGATTTCCATGCTAGCTAGGCCTCAAATAACAATAACACATCTCAAGTTCTAGGGTTCTTTATTCAACATCTTTCACAAAGTGTTAAAACTATGCAATAAAATACAATAATAGGCTACAAAAATGTATAAGTAAAAATATATAACAATACAAATAAGTACTTAAGTTAAATCACAATTACTATAAACATTATATATAACAGAGTACACAAATTATGTCCCTTTGATTCATACTTCATCCATCGATAATCAGACAGTCGCCCAAAGAACGTAAATATTTACTTACCGAAATATGCGAATAAGTTTCTCCTTAATTGAATGAAATACATTTCCAATAACACAAATGTTCCAAATCCATGTTGATAATACACAGTGGTTACTAAATAACCAAACCAAACTAATATTTTATATCTGCCGACAAAACAATGTCAAGCCATTACAATCATATTTCCCAGTCTAAAGATCACAAGACCACCAATGACCAATGAAATCACCCAACACACATACGTAAAAGATTGAGATTGCGAATGCAATCACACGCTGTACAATAATATTATATCAATAGATCGACTGCAACATAAGATACACGATTAAAAGTAATAATTATACAATATCAAATGTAATCACAGGAAGTGGCATAAAATCCACTCTACCACATTAATGCCACCCTTAAAAATACTAAAGTAAGGTATAAATTCTGCGTATTTTAGCTGAGAAAGGGAAAATTCTAAAATCTAACATATCAAAATTGTTTATTCACAATGAAATTGAATTACTCTTCATATATCTTCTCATAATTTTGATACCAACTGGAAAAGACAGTTCAATTAATACCAGGTGAGATGAAAATAGACCCAAATATTCATGAAAATGGCAAATGTGGGTATCACATATATACTAGAATTTGTAAAAAAAACAGCCAAATTTGCTACACGTCCCCGTATACCAAGATGTAGGAAGTTACCACCCCCCCCCCCCCCCCCCGCCCAGGGATCCAACCTATCACATAGACAATGAGAGGATATAGAGTAAATGCACACTATAAGAGCCCTTACACATACATGATAAACCAAGCAGTGGAACAATGCTTATATTATTGTTTTCATCTTGAAGACACTTTGAGGCCTAAAAAGATAAAGGGGATGTCTGGGTACCCATTTACTGGTTAAACCCTACCACTGGCTTTTGCTAGTGCCAATAACATGTCCGGATGTGCCGAGTTGCTATCGTTGTTTACGTTTGTCTTATTATACAATCCTCAATTTAAGGAAAATCTTCATTGAACATTTTAAAAGAAATTTAAACATCAGCATCATACCTCGACTTATCCCTCCATCTCGATCGCCCATGTGGTTAGACAACAAAACTTTACGACAAGCGTGATTTCTACCGTCCTGTTTTATAACAGTAATATCCCCATATCTCCAGTTGATGACGTTTGAATTTAAAACCTCGTTCGCTCTATGTGTGCCTGTAGCTTGTGCAGCATAATTTGTCAACAGAGCAAAATTAATGTCGTTTTTTTGTTTTGTTTTTTTTTCCCTTTTTACCAAACTTGACAACAAAATCGGACATTTTTGTGCATTGACGGATGTAACGCTTGGAGCACATCATTGTTATATTTCCGTATATATATAGCTCCTGAATACAGCTTCAATATTATGGGGTTCAAACAGCTAGTACTTTAGTTAGACCAATATGTGTGTACCAATTAATTACACTAAAATTTCTGTTCCACATATACTCTTTAATTATCAAGTTTGTCATATATTTCAGAATCATGACATCAATACATCGACAAACGAATACCGAAGCAAGAACGAGGAAAGGGGGAATTCTAAAATCATAAATCAAAAATCATGGTAATTCACAGCAACACGAATTGAGACAGTATGACAAAGACAAAACAAATAAACAAAAAAGAACAAGAACTTCACAAAACTAAAGCACTAGTAGTGTGAACCCCTATAAAAACTGAGGTATTACCAGGTGCTCCGGAAGGGAAAGCATGATCTGCTCCACGCGTGGCACCCGTCACACTGCCAGTGAAAAGTCCGGTTTTGTCACAGTCAGTGTTAGCCAGTCCAGTAACAATCTCTGGATCTACCCAAAGATATCTGTTCTCATTTGTGAAATAGAAACATTGTAATGGTCTGTCAAATCGTGGTGACGACAAGCTAATATATCCTTACAAGGTACGTTCAAATTCAACATATGGCTATTGTATTGAGACTCAATACTGATACTACCGATTTCTACTGAAATTTACGATGATTCTTGACCAAGCCTTCGGTGAGATTTTAGTTTTTTCCGTAGTGCGACAGTATTCTGCCAATAGACTAGGCTCCTTGAGCTAGCCGACAGATAAGCGGCGATCAACCCTTCACCAATCTTTCAAAATTACGCTTTGTCTTTTCCTCGCCTTCCAAGATAGCGCTCATGTAGTTAGAAGTCTACCTGTATTAGGGTTTATTCGTATGATTATTACACTGTAGGGAAACGGGACAGATAAAGGGGAGGTTTGGGTACCAATAAACCTGTTTATCCTTACCATTGGCTTTTGCTAGTGCCGGTACCAAATCTGGTTTTTCCCGAATTCCATCACTGTTTACGATTGTCTTTTGTATTATCAGAGTTTTTCACGGCAGATGTAGAATGTAACTGTAATTTTCAGCCATTGTAGATTTTCCTGTACATTCAAAATAGAATAATCAGTAAGTAGTGGGTCAATAGTATTGTGTTTTTATATAAATATTAAAACTATAGAAAATAAAAGTATGAAAGTATGATACGATTTGAATACACAGGATTGTTTTCGAGCATATAGCAATCTAACACAGCCGACACAGCAAAGAACATGGGATGGTGTGAAAAGCATGCGCCCCTAAGAATATCAATGCAAGAATAAAATTCGGATTTTGGCTAATATTTGTGTAAAAATTTAGAGCCTGCGTACGTAGCCATTTTGATTTTTTCAAACAATAGCTCTCTTTTGTCTGGAAGCAAATCTTAGTTTTAGATATAGATACATGTACAATAGAGCTGAATAGCCGTTTGCACACGCTTGAAAATTCTGAAGTGAGATAATGGTAAATATGGCCATTCAAAATATTTGACTTAAGGATGGTAACTCCTCAAGTTTATTATATCAAGGATTTAAAAATACTATTTTTATTCATTTGATTATGGATCACACATCATTTTAAGCAAAATATATTGATATGTCAGTGTGGTCGTTTTTGAGATCTAAACACTTGAAATTTTGGCGAGAAACCGAACTTCTCTAGACTTTTCATTCACTTTGCATTAGGACAATCAACCTTTGAAATGCAATGAAGGAATATCAAGAATTTCATCAAATTTTGTCAGAAGACTATTGAAGATGTATACTATCATATTTTGAAAAGAAAAGTGGGGGTCAGTGTGCAAAATTTTCTAATGCATCATCATGGATAAAATAAGAGAATTCCGAAAGTCTGAGACAGTTTCAAAAACCTGAGGAGTGACCATCCGTAAACATATTAAACATATGGAGTTAACATCTCACAAATCATTCGCTACTCAAGGAATGTGTTCGATACAGTGACTTCCTTGACAGAGCTTGGTTAATTACAAACATACTACTTAAGCAAGGGTATGTTACCAAAAACTTAAAGTTATCACTACAGAAGTCTTACAGTCGACATCACGATCTTGGGGATCGCTATGGGATATCTGTTTCCCGGATTGCAACAGATCTTTCCCTTTACAGCTAAAGCAGAGTTGACATGTTCAACACGGTGGATGTCTTATAAGAAGGGGATGCTTACTCTACCGGTACATCTGATCTCACCCATGGTTTTTATTCGGTTCGTGTTGTTCATCTGTATGTGTGTCTTCATTTTTCTTTTTTGTCGTGTACTCATGTGGTGTCCTTGTCTCTAAGTATTTCAGATGTTGCCGCTGTCCATGGCTTGTTCGTTCTTTTGAATTACAGTTCGGTTTTCACTTACTTGATGGCTCAAAAAGCAAAGGGATCGGGCACAAGTTATTACAAAATTATAATAAGCCCTCTCATTACAATTCACAACGTAACAAGTTATAAATATAACATAACAGCAATGTTAACACAATGTGCAAATCAATTTGTTTTGAATACAGCATAATGGCCTTTTGCACACGCCTAAAAATCGTGATATTAAGTGAACGCGCCTGAAAATCGTGATTGTATTTAGCCATGCAATAAAACTAAAGCATAAATTATCGTGCCGTAACTTAGCAACAGTCAAATTTTTAGGCTATTGCTTTTATATGCTCAACCATTTCAACTTCTTATTTCAGAAAATGAGCCACTACACTGTGAACAAAAGTGCTAGTGATTATGTGGATTTGACTTTGAATGGTATACCTTATTACTTTGACGACAGAGCAGGTATGTTTACCTATTACGGTTAGGGTGGTAAAGGGTTATTATCGAACAATGTATACGGCCATTTTTTTTTTTTGCACATCGTACACGACCTTGAGAATTTCTCTTACAATCGCACAAAATAATCGTCGTACAACGTACACTACAATTTCGATTTTAAGGGTTATTTTCGTTTGAATCGAGAAAGCCCTTTTTTTACATTTTACACGGACCCCCTTAGAGGAGTCAATTGGAAATTCTTGCAGTGGCTGCTACATGACAAATTCTGTTTTCACAAATCTTTTAGTATTTTTTTAATCACAAACACATCTAATTTTTAAAATTAAGTTTGATATATTTTTAATTTACCTCAATGATTTTAGAGCACTAGAAAAAAATGAAATACGGAGAGGTTAATCTTGGTATGTTGCGGATTTTTTTAGCTTTCCATGGTAGGTATGAAAAAATGGCTCCTTATTTCGACATTTGTATGAATTGAGCTTTGGAATATAAGATTTCAATCACGGTCAGCCTCTTGCTAGCGTTATAGCTAGAATTAAATAATATCACACTGTACATTATCCGAAGTGAATATGAGTTTTATATATTCGAATTTATGGCATTTTTGTTCTTGATCATAGCAAATATCAACACTTTAGGGTTCTGCTCTAGAGCCGATATTATTACCTAGGATTGGTAATGGCACTTATATAAATTGCTATGCTAAAAATTTTGAATTTACAAAGAACTGTGGCATTTTGATTTTGCAGAATTCTATATTTTACCATTTGAGCTCTACCCATAACACGTGGAATTAAAGCATTATATGAGCTGCATTTTTCATTTATTTTTGTTTTAGACAATTGATGCATAGCATTTGCGCCAATTAATATCTCATTTGCACCAAACAAAAGATATTGTATTTGCGCCTCAAACTGTACTTCATTTGCGCCAAAATAAAAACTTTGCATATGCGCCAAACACAGGTAAATAGAATAGATGAAAGTAAAAATGCATAGAACATTTATACTTTTAACTTGGATTTTAGTCTTCAGTACGCCAACATACGCCTTGGTTACCACTGGAAATTGAAGACGGATTTCCAGCAAGATTTTTTACTAACGCGAAAACTACAACACACACAATAAGAGCACTATTTTAAATTATTTAATCATTTTCAAAGCTTCAGCAGGACCAGAAACATATACTATATTTGTATAAGTGTACACAAATTTTACACAACCAATGAAAATATAACTTTGGTATTAAACGAGCAGACATTAATATAAATACCCCCTTTTTACACATGTTTGATCTGCATGCAACAATATGATCTAAACGAACCAATGAAGTGAAAATTCTATATGTTTTATAAATACAAAATATTTAATTTTGAATGATATATTAAATATTTTTCAATCGATATGCGATTTTCTTTTACATGAAAATTTCCCTGTAAAATGCTTACCTGAGAAATGACGCAAATGAAATACAAGCTTGTGGCTTAAATTAGATACCCAACTTCTCAAAAAATGGCCCAAATGCAATGCGCCATAGATAATATCACATGAAGTCATAATCTCCATTAAAGGTTCAATAACCTGTGCAAACACACCAAAAAGCTCAAAACTAAGGGAGAATTTACTGTTATTTATGTTTTGCTAAAAAAAAAATGCGACCTCTCTTCAAAGTTTCCAGATACATGATTAACAAAAATACTTATGCTGAAGTCAAGTCGAAGTAATTCAGAGCAGCAGATAAGCTGCGTTTTAGTGTGTTTACGCAATTAAAATTAATCAAAACCCAATGTGTTCTCTTTTGACATGCGTCTAATAACCCAATTTAAAACTGTCATTACCTAAATATTTCTGCAACAATAAGTTATCACCCAATTCTATCAAGGAGAGTTGCGTATTTTCACCATGCCTTTGGACTTCGATTTTTGTAGATTTCACTCCTTTGTTCCTTCGGTATTCTACTGCCATTGTTTCACCCAATTGTCGCATCAGAACTTGTAATAGACCACGGTAGCCAACTCTTCATGGTGTTAGCAAAACCGGTAAATTGAACCATGTCCCTGTCGTTTGACAGTTTGGCTCAGGATAACAGTAGAAGGATTTCGAGAGTAAATGGACCGCAAACGGAAAACGTCTTTTGCAGAGGGGTTTGCATATACCACTACGAATTTTCCCTATTTTCAATGGATCTTCAAGTAAAAATACGCACTACGGATTCACAATGCAAATATACCATTAATGCATAAAATTGGAAATAAAACATACCTATTTCGGAAATTTGCCAATTAGTGTTAAACGACGGAAGCTTCCGATAGATAAAGCGCACAATTGATATAGGTCTCTTTCAAAACAATGCTACCGGGAACATCCCGAGGTGGTGGGTAGGGGAAAGCCCCATCTATGCAATTTAGCCGGTGTAAGGTTGAATTTTGACCCCGTTGAATATTGATCTTTTGGTCGTTTTTCAATGTTGAAAATTGATTCCAAAGCTGTTGAATTTTGATCAGCTCAATGTTCAACGGACTAATTGTCAGGTTTCGAGGTTTATTTTTTCAATTTGAAAACCGACGCGTTGAATACTGTCCATAGTGGAAAAAATGACCACTCAAAGAAAAAAAAAACAAGTGAAAAATATTCATATGAGAAATACAATCTAGTATAAAAGATGTGAAAGTTTGTACAGGATGTGCCAATCTCAAATTCAGGTTAGGACTCCTATATGGGAACTCATTTGGGAGACTTTTGTGTTTGAAAACAAAACACGAATATCTATTGATTGTTTTGTCAATCTGGTAACAATTCCTGCTCCTTTCACGTTGCAACTCTTCAAGATTGTGGATTTCGCTTTCTAAACATCGGTTCCATATACTCATACTTGAAATGCATATTCGAGAATGGTAAAAAAAAGTAGTGAAATTATTGTACGAACTTTTTGATGATAGAGTATATTTTAGCTTTAGTACATTTATTGGTTTATTGCCAATTTTTTGTTATATTTTCAATATAAGCTAACCAAATACCATGAGAAGAAAAAATAATTCCCAAATGTTTATAACACTTGATAATTCATCTTTTTAAGTCCCCAAGAAGAAGTGTGAAGACTTATTAACGAAGTTTGGGGAGGCTTATTGTTTTAACTCAATTCTTATTTTTTTTATTCTTGATCTTCTTCTTCTCTTTCCGCCAAAAATTTTTCCGACCATTTTCTCAGAGATTACTGGTCCAATCTTGACCTTACTTCATAGGAAGGTTGAACTCTATCACAAGAAGTGAAATCAAATCTTGGAATTTTCAAAATGGCACCGGTTGCCATGAAAACGGTAAAAAATGCTGGAAAATAAAAGTGTTCAGATTTGATGAAACTTTACAGGAAGGTTGCTTAGCTCATGGGAAATTGGCTTCTAGTATCAAAGATTTCAACATTACACCCGTTGTCATGGAAACGGCAAAAATGAAAGTGTTCAGAATTGGATGAAACTTTACAGGAATGTTTTTAGGACATGGGGGAATTGCTTTTTGGTCACAAAGACTTCAAAGTGGTACCTGTTGCCATGGAAATGGCAAACAGGGAGAAAATTAAAATGTTCAGAACTGGATGAATTGGTTTCTGGTCTCCAAGACTTAAAAATGGCCACCGTTGCAATGGAAACCGAAAAAGGCGGGAAAATTAAAAGTGCTCAGAATTAAATCAAAATCAATAGACAGGTTGCAAAGGTTGTGTGGAAGTTATATGTAGCATTGGTTTCTGATTTGACATCTTGATATAGTTGTAAATTATAGTTTTTGCTCTTTCTTTCTTTTTTCTTCTCCCGCAAGTTTGTCCGGTCTCGTTCTCAGCCACATGACCACTGATCTTAATGTAACTTGTAATAGTGATAAAGGGTCATATGTAAATGTGAAATCTGGTCTTTAAATTTTCAAAATGGGGTCCGTTGCCATGGAAACGAAAAAAAAGCAAGGAAATTTAACGCGCTCCGAATTGGCTAAAATTTTACAGAAAGATTGTACAACTTGTGTCTTACTAAGTTTTGGGTATTTTTTTAGTTTTTGTTATGTTATGTTTGTTTGTTTTTTGGGTTTTCTTTTTTGGTTTTTTTTTATGTTTTGTTTTTTTACATTAATTATTTACAAATAACAGAATAGACTATGTCCGAGTTCAGATTCACCGATTGTTGTTTGTCTGCCTTACGTCATAAACTTGTTTCCCCATTTGACCAATTTCATGACGTTTTAGGCTCTATGACTAGAAGTTTTATGTTGAAAACTATTCTGGTACATCCTGATACCAGACTCGGAAATGATATTATTGGAGATTGGAAATTTTGTGCCTCATAATTTAATTTGTATTACATTATGATTTCAAATTATGAGTGAGGAGTGTTTTCAGAATGAGTGAACCAGATCCCTCTAATTTTATTTCTCTATTAACATTTAGGATGTAAGGGGGTGCAAAAACTGTGAGATAGATTTCCCTGATATTTTCTTAGAGCATAAGAAAAACAAAATGAAACAAAAATTGGGGTTCACCTGCCATATGAGCATGATTTCTGTCATGTCATGTAACAATCAGCTATTTTAGTCGAAATATTCGGGGAAAATTGCGAATTTAAACAAAATTTAAATTTATTTTAGTTACATTTGATAGAATTTTTCGAAAATGTTGTAAATTATTAGCTATCATACTTACCTTCAATTTGCATGAAAGATATTTGGGGGGTCATGGAATTTATTATTTTTGAATCATGCATCGGCAAACGAATATCGAAGCAAAAATGATGAACAGGGAATTCCAAAATGAAAAATCCGAAATCACGGAAATTCATACCCACTACGAATTGAGACAGCATGACAAAGACAAAAGAAATACACAAAAATGAACAAGAACGCCACAAAACTAAAGCACGAACAGTGTGAACAGTGTGAACCCCTACAAAGACTGAGGTATCATCAGGTTCATAAATGACGAAAAACTTATTTCATCAATATTATTATATACATGTTAATTTGTCTGTATTCTTCTCCAGTCAAGAGTAATTGGGGTCTTGTAAATCCATATGGGTGACCACCACTAGTACTCTAGGGCCCTTGACTGTGCTTTGAAAATAGCAAAATACAACAGCTTCGTGTTTAAATACTGTTCCTTTGGCTCTCTTCTAAGATACTATTATTTTTACATCTCCTTACTTAGTCACCTTGTGTAAAAACCAAGATTAAAAATAAATGTAAAAAAAGTTATTTTCTTTACATTTTTTTAAAAATATTTCGTCAATTCTTTTTAGTCAGGGTAATGAAAAACAGGGTTTAGATTAATTTTGGAAAGACTTTTCTCCCCTGTGTACAATATGTGGTGGATAAGCTGAAAATTTAAAAATGGAAGTGACAGTTACAATCTTCCACTTCAAAGCTTAGCTTTCCAATCGTCGTGACAATGTTTACATTTATTGTTATGATCTGCAACTTAAAACCAACATAATGCATAGCATGTGAACAATTTTTTCAAAGAATTTTTCATACATGTGTACATCTATGTAATAGTATTGCTGGAATTAAAGCTTTACAAGGCCCCTATCAAAAAAAAAATTGGGCAGGGGTTCTCCTTATTAAATAGTGTTTACAACAATAAAAGCGTTGTTCCATTGCTTTGTTTTACCATGTATTTGTAGAGGCTTTGTCTCATGTACATTTACTCTATATCCCTTTTTTACTTATATTACAAACTGTAGAAAAAAAACATAAAAAAATAGCAGAATACAGTTTTTTTTCTAAAGTTTGGTTTTCATGGCAACTGAATGCTTCACCGTCCATCACAAGCCATATCAGACTTCCATTCAAAAAAGATTTGGGCAGGAGTTAAAAACTTATAATCTAAGTAATACATGTTGCTGAAGTTAAAACATTCCGAAACCCAACTAAAAAAATGGCAGGGGTTCCCCCTTATAATTTATTTTATACATATTACTGAAATGGTAAATAAAATAAGTAGATGTTTATATTAAGGTTACTACATCTCTTATTTGTTTTATCTCCCTTTTTAATGTTATTATTTTCATTATTTCTTATTTTCAAATTACAGACAACCCTGAAAAGTGTTTTGATGTATATAATTAGAACCATTTAATATATAGTACAAGTGGCGGAATTATTTCTGTATGAACAATAAAACTTTAGCAACTATTTTTGTTACTAAATCATATCAAGCATGTGATTTTAGGCTTGAATGTGTTTTAACATTTAACCATAGGGTGTTTCCTGGTTGCGGCAATCTAAGGACCATTGTGACTAAGTTTGATTCTAATTGGACTGATAGTTTCTGAGAAGATCTTTGAATGTCTTTTCCTTAGGGTTCAGTGTTAAATTTATGTTCCCCGTTGGTGGCAATTTTTGATGATGACCTGCCGGATACCCTTTTTGGAAATGACCATCTAAGTATCTTTGTAACTAAGTCTGGTCTATAATTGTAATAATTGGACTAGTAGTTTCTGTGAGAAAGATCTTTGAATGTCTTTTCCATAGGGTGCAATGTTAAAACTATGTTCCCCGTTTGCAGCAAACTTGGATGAGGTATGGCCCTGCCGGATGCCTTCTTTTGAAGGGGCCATCTTAGGACCGTTATGGTTATATTTGGACTAATAGTATCTGAGAAGATCTTTGAATGTCTTTTCAGTGGGTTCCAAAGTTGAAACTCTGTTCCCCGGTGGCGGTCATCTTGGATGAGGTACGAACCTACCGGGTACAATTTTTAAAAGGGGCCACCCAAGAACTATAGTGACTAATGGACCAATGGTTTCAGAGGAGAAGATCTTTGAATGGAAAGTTTACAACGGACGGGCGACGGAGGCTGGACGCCAAGTGATGGCAAAAGCTCACCCTGGCATACACAGGTGAGCTGAAAAACTAACCTGAATCATCCATGCGTGAAATGTAGTTCAAAGTGTCATTATTTTATCAGAAACTGAATGGCTGTCCGAAAGACGCATCTTCTGACGAAATGTTATTCATTTATCTGTTCTAGTATCTCAGATCTGGACTTTAACAAAAGCTTAAATCTGAGTCACTCATGCATGAACTGTAGGTCGTGGTAAGCCCACCTGTGGACAAAATATCATTTATCTATTACTTGTGATTCAAAAGATATATAAGGATGTTTACTTTGTTACTGATGGATTAATGGACATCAGGCAAGTACAAGTAAAAAATGGATAACAAGAAA
Organism: Modiolus philippinarum; assembly: GCA_002080025.1. Lineage (NCBI taxonomy): Eukaryota > Metazoa > Mollusca > Bivalvia > Mytilida > Modiolidae > Modiolus > Modiolus philippinarum. Next base: position 27,362 of record MJUU01050046.1, read on the forward strand.
CACCTACAATGGCTGAAAATTATATTTACATGCCACAATCTGTCATGGAACTACACATGAAAAACACGAATAAGACAGAAGACAAACGTAGACAACAATAGGAACTTTGGACAGCCGGACTTGGTACCGGCAGTAACACAAGCCAGCGGTAGGGTCAAACCGGTTTATGGGTACCAAAACATCCCCTTTATCTGTCCCGTTTCCCTATAATATAATAAACATACGAATAAAACCCAATACAGGTAGACTACTAACTCCATGACCACAATTTTGAAAGGAAAGAAAAAGACAATACGTAATTTTGAAAGATGGGTCAAGGGGTGCTCGCCGCTAAACTGCCGGCTAGCTCAAGGAGCCTAGTCTGCTGGTAGTACACTGTCGCACAACGGAATTGGCCAAAATTCAATGGCTTTGGGGTCAATTTTCAACGTTGAAAAACGACCAATAGGTCAATTTGTAACGGGGTCAAAATTCAACCTTACACCAGATCATAATTCGAAAATAAACAATGAAAGGATATGGAGTAAATGCATAAGAGAAAATCTCTACAAAGGAAAGCCTGAACACAAATTTTTGTAGACAAAACCTCACTCTCTATGAAGTATAAAAATCCCTTCAATATTTCTCGTACAAGAATTTCTCGTGTAGAAGGCTATTTTCCTGCCACTACCTATTTCCCCCATTTTCCAGTGGCAGTAAAAACTCTGGTCCCTAGATGTTAATTCCCTGTTAAAGTCTATCCTTCTTTTACTTATATTTTATTTGAATTGATTAATATGACCCCTCCTAAATATATCTTAGGAGAGCAGACTCGCTAAGGGTGGCATGGAAGACTTGATTTCCTGCCCTTACACATTTCTTCCATTTTCAAATGGCGGTGGGGTTGACAGGTTATAACATGGAATGTCTAACCGACAAACTGTGTGGAGAAATGCAGTGAAAAGATCCCATCTATATTTCTGGAACAAGAGCATACACAATAAGAGTTGTATGGAAGGCTAAATTTCCTGTCCCTACCCATTTCCTTATTTTCCAGTCTTGGTAAAAACATTTGATGCCAGTTGCCCATTCCTCCTTTATATCTTTCTACTATTTTTTTTCTTATGGCTTTTTCAATTGGTAAGCTTGTTCTCTTCCTTACATATCTGAAATACTGCTCATTGTACGTGAATACTAATCAATCAATCAATCCTGCTACCTAACAATGACGATTTCACTTGATATGCACGGACAGCTTGACCTTTTTCAATGATACACGTTTACGCTCTATAACCTTGAAATTGATCCTTTCGATAGGTGACGAAAAGTTTTAATAACAATAATACATGCAATTTTAATATCTTATATAAAAACCCAATATACTGCAGCTCTGAGGGGTGGAAACCCTATTCTCTTATGATGCACGCTTATTATCTCTTCCGTGCACGAATAGATATTTGTGGTACATAACGAGACTTTGAAGCTGGAGTTAGATATGAACTTGTTGAATCGCTTTCACAGGAATTTCATTGGTCGAGCGTCAAGTAATAACACATTACGCGTGATGTGCTATTATTTTATCCACGTTTTCATTGGACCACTGTGAAATCTCGTTTGCCGTGATTAACATTACCCAGCAACGGTGTTGTTGTTTGAAACAAAAACAGCAGTTCGGCACTTAATATTTTGAAAATCATAAGAGAAATAGTTTTAACAACTCGAAAAAATTGTATATCGCTGGATATCAACCCTCGTTATGTTATTTCAAATATAATAAACTCGACAAAGGCTCGTTTATTATATTTTGAAATTACATAACTCTAGTTGATATCCATCGATATACAATTCTTTCTCGTTATGAAAACTATAATTCATTTTAACCGTCAGTGGTGAACTTATATAGCTTCACTTGGGAAAATGTTTATCACTCAATTGATTACAAAAGTAAGAGTGAAATTACCCAATCGGGCAATCCTTATCTGGAGCTCTGTCAGTTAATATGCCATAAAGAAAGTTAACCATAGTTTATATTAGGGAACCGATCATTTAACTTGAAAAGTGGGGAGCTATTGTTTTTTCTAAAAAATTATTTTGAAGCTAGTTTCATGTGAAAAAAAATGTTCTGGCTGCAAAAATGTTAAAAATATTCGGTTGGAGGCTTTCTGCCCCAAAAATGCTAATTTTGAAAAAAGAACTTTTTGATACAAGTTAAAAAATTGTTTTTCGCGTGAAGCGAAAACAAGTGTCAGTCCAAAACCCGCTTCAAGATAAATCGTCGGTCCCTAAGTTAATTAAAATTGTATAGATAGCAGTCGGAAATTTCTCTGTGACATAAAATTGCATTTTTTGGTCATGGATGCGGAATCGTCAATAAAAACAAAACGAAAATACTCGGTTGTCCTTGTCATCCATTGCCCGACAAAATAAATAAATAAAATGCCAATATTTGAATGTAAGACAGTGTATACATTATTGTATATTAGTAAGTCTCTCAAGAACAAGTACACCATAACATAAATAAATGGAGAACATCAGTACAACTGAAGAATGACAATTTACCTGAAAAATGTGTGGTCCCCGACACTAAACTATATATTTTTGTACTGCTCATAATGACATCTTTGATACATCCCACTACATCTGAGTGGTGCTAAGAATAAACATTTGTATATAGTTACGAGGTGTTTATTCAGTTAGTGCTAGAGGAAAACCAGTTCTTTACTCTAGCTTGTTACAAGATTTATCGTCAACACGTACAATGTTCTTTACAATACGTAATATTTGGTATTTATTTTGCAAAATTTATCGTAATATTTTACGAAAGCATATGGAGTAAATGAACATGAGACCATAACACATATGTTAACTTCAACTGCATTAATTTTAATGAGCTGTACGGCCATATCGGAAATTTATTCCTCATCAGCAGCACTAGAACCCAAACAAAGGAAATCCATTATTTCAAAAAATGTTAAAGTGCATAAAACCAAACGAAATCCGAATAATCAGTAATATCAAATATAGCT
>MJUU01050046.1:30460-41911 GCA_002080025.1 Modiolus philippinarum
CATATCTAAGAAAAATAAAGAGCATACATCTCTACCACGGGGAATTGTTTTACCAACTCGACACTGCAATAAAAGACAAACTCCTGTATTAAATATTTTACGAAAGCATATGGACTAAATGAACATGAGACCATAACACATATGTTAACTTCAACTGCATTAATTTTAATGAGCTGTATGGCCACATATTGATAAAAATGTTACAATTTTGCCTTTTGCAGGACCATGGAGTATTTGGAACATCTCGTTGTTTTTGGATGGCGTGGAAGAAATTGCAGAACGAAAAGAATCATTTATGGATGTGACAATGCTCTCATCTGAACACATTTCTTTTGTGATTATCAAACAAGTAATCAAACTAAACCCCAAGATATACACTATGAATTTCCTATCCGACTCCCGTTTACAAATCATCTTACAACTTCTTGAGCCGGGGAAAACATCAAACAGCCAAGTGACAAAAGTTATGGACCAAAAGTCTGGCCATCTACTAGCACAAAGATTTGTGAAGATGACAAGAATCGATAATGAGACCCGACGACCTGTACAAAATCCAGATCAGTTTTTGAAAAAGTTCTCCCACCTCAAAAAACAAGTTGTACCAGAAGAATTATCACGAACAGTTATACCAGATAAACCAAACAATTGTTTCGAATACCGAACAACAGTCCGGTACAGTGACATGGACAATAACTTCCATGCTAATCAATCACTTTATATCAAGTCATGCTTCGATTGTGCTGCCACTATTGGGTTGCAGGGGAGGTTACTACATTTTACGGGAGACATAATATTTTATCCAGTACTAGATATCAGCATTGATTATTTAGGAGAATGTTTTGTTGGAGATGAAATTATTGTCTCAATGTGGCAAGCCAAAGAAGATTTCTCTGAGTTTAATTTCATTGTTTACAAAGCTTCAGATATGAAGAAATTAACATTTATTGTCTGTCATCTAGGACTGGATAAATTTCATCGTGAATCTAAATTGTAGGTAAAGAGAATTTAACATTAAAATTAAATTTAATGTTTTCCATAGTTGTGTACTATATGTGCATTTGATTTGATTTTTTATAAGCCATAGGAAGAAAAAGTAAGTAATTCCCTAATAATCATAAATAACACGTTACACGTACTTATTCAATTGTTTTGATCAAGAAGTTCTGAAATTCTAAAGTAAATATACTTGGGTGTGGGGTTTCCTCACCGTTCATTGCAGAACTTATGGTGGCTTTGAGTTGTTATTACTCCCAGTTGGGTCGTTGTCTCTTTGACACATTCCCCGTTTCCCTTCTTTTTTTCTATACATTTGTCTTTATTACGCCACATCTTTTTAAGAGTTTGTCATGTATCAAAACGGATATTACTATTGTGGTTAGCTTTCTATTAAGGTCTTTATGTCATTAGCAATTGTTGAAAAAGGACATATAATAAATACAGCAATGTAAAAATTCTTTCGTCAAAAAAGAAAACGATAATTTTTATGACAATTAAACTTTTTTTTTTACCGACGACTTGTCGTCTGTCCCTCTGCATTTTAGATTCATTGATTGCTTCCGCCACTCCTACAATATTTATACTATAAAGTTTTTTTTATTTTGCAGATAAGATGTACATAATAACTAATTACCGAACTTATTGTGAATTTTAATTCTGCATATGCGCATTTCGACAACTTATGTCTCTTCAGTGCAGATGAAATCTAAACGTTTGGAAGACCATAAACTCAAAGATGTTTAAAACTGATAGAGAACAAATAACCAATATTATCTAAATGTAAAGCCAAAATGAGCTAAGGACAGAGCTTTGCATGAGGGAGATACTCCTTAGTTTCCAACAAAATTTACAAAAAATTAGATATTGTAAGGTTCCAAATACAATAATTATATCAATGTAACTGCGATGAAGGATAAACAATGAAGGGGTATGGAGTAAATGCAAATGAGACAAAATGTCTACAAATACATGGTAAAATCAAGCAATGGAACAAAGCTTTAACATTTGTTACAATCACTTTTGATTACAAATGTGGTTTTGATTACAAAAGTGGTTGCACTAGATGTTCTATCAACCATTTTTGTAATCCCTAAACACTTTTGTAAGCCATTGTTCGTAAGATTTTTTCAATATAATTGGGATTCAAAAATACAGGTTTTACTGTAAAATGTCATTTTAAATACAGATCTACATTTTTGTAATGAAAACCATGCGAGTTGAATGAGGGATTACAAAAGAGGTTGAGATTTCAAAAGTGGTTGACTAAGAATGTTCAGCAACCACTTTGGTAGTCCCTTACCACTTTTTTATCCCAAGATTTCAAATTTGGTTTAGTTTTTTTTTTGAAATCCAAAACCAATTTCATTTTGAGTAAAGACCAACAATTTTTGTAATAAAACTCTTGGAGTTGAAGGAGGGATTACAAAAATGGTTGAGATTTCAAAAGTGGTTGACTAAGAATTTTGGTCAACCACTTAAATTTGTAACTCTACGATTTCAACATTGTTCAAATGCGGTTGAGTGTTTTTGAAATCCAGACCTACTGTGACATTAAGTAAAGATCAAAATTTGTGATGAAACTCTTTGAGTTGTGTGAGGGATTGCAAAAATGGTTGAGAGTTCAAAAGTTGTTGACTAAGAATTTTAATGAACCACTAATGTGATCCCTAACCACTTATGTGATCCCTAACCACTATTGAAATCCCAAGATTTCAAATTTGGTGTAGTATTTTTGAAATCCAGACCCATTGTCACTTTGAGTAAAGACCAACATTTGTTTTGAATGAAACACTTGAAGTTGAAGGAATGATTACAAAAACATGAAAAATGGTTGAGATTTCAAACGTGGTTGACCAAGAATTTTTATCAACCACTTTTGTTAACCCACGATTTCAGATATGGTTTATTTTTTTTGAAATCCAAAACCCCTGTCACTTTAAGTTAAGATCAACATTTTTTAAGAAATTTTTGAGTTGAATGAGGTATTAAAAAAGTGGTTGAGATTTCAAAACTGGTTGACTAAGAATTTTTATCAACCAATTTTGTAATTCCGTGGTTTCAAATGTGGTTTAGTACTTTTGAAATGTTGACCGACTCTCACTTTATTAAAGATTAATATTTTTTTATGAAACTCTTTTGAGTTGAATGAGGGATTGTAAAAAGGCTGATCTTTTTGGAGGTTTAAACTCCATACGATAGGGCTTTTATAAAGATGTTACAAAGGAAAGGGAAGTTGACTATTTGATAAGTAAAGTCATTACGTTTGTCATACAGCCTAGTTTGTAGAATACCCCTGTTGTCAATTTCAAAATGAAGGTCAAGGAATGAGACCGATGTACAAGTATCTGTAGTATCCTTAATTTCGAGCTCTTTGGGGCAGATAAAATGAAGAAATTCACCAAAGCAAGGGTTGTTTAGCGATAAAATATTATCTATGTAACGGTAGCTGAAATTAAAGTATTGGCTCACTCTTTTTTACACTTTTACACGTTTTTCGGTTAATGGACTTCCAAATGTTTTAGTTTGATCTGCACTGATGAGACATATATTGTCGAAATGCGCATTTGCAGAAAACAATTCAACAGTGACTTCGGTATTTTGTTATTTTTTAACCACTTTTGTTATCCCATGATTTCAAATGTTGTTTAGGAATTAAGAAATCCACTAACACTGTTAATTTTAGTAGATATCAACATTTTTGTATATAACCATGCTAGTTGAATGAGGTATTTCAAAAGTAGTTGACTAAGAATGTTTATCAACCAATTTTGCAATCCTTAAACACTTTTGTGATCCAACGATTTCAAATTTGGTTTAGAATTTTGAAATCTAGACACACTGTCACTTCAGGTAAAGACCAAAATTTTCGTTGACTATGATATCAAGCCTTCTTACATATGATAGATTTGGTATAACAGAATCATCAATTATCAAAGAAGAACATGATATTGTGCAATGCCAAATACTGCCAATATGAAAAATTGTTTAAATTTAGTTATGGTGTAAAGCATTTAGGAGATGAACAATATTTTTGCCAACAAACATCCCATATCCAGGTTCAAACGACCCAAAACAAAGCATCTAGGGGTCACCGTACGTACGGTCACAGTGAGAAACCTCACACCATATAGCAAGCCCCAAAATGGCCCCAAAAAGGTAAAAAGTGAATAAATCAATGGAAACAAACTACACCAAATAACCCAAATATCAAGAAACTAAAACTTTATAAGAAGACAAGGACAAGCCAATGACCAACATATTCCTGACTTGGGACAGGCGCAAAAAAAAAACTCGTTTTCTTGGACCCAAACCCGCCGCCTTTGTTACTGGGATATCAACTCGGACCTAAAATTAAATGAAAGCCAGTCAAGCGGAAAATATAGGTCAAAGAGACCTAATTTTCATGAAATCACTGGATTACAAAAGTGGTTAGGAATTACAAAAGTGGTTGATCAAAATTCTTAGTCCACCAGTTTTGAAATCTCAACCATTTTTGTAATCCCTCACTCAACTCAAAGAGTTTCATTGTACTTAATGTCACAGTAGGTCTGGATTTCAAAAACACCCAACCACATTTGAATAATGTTGAAATCGTAAACCTCCACAAAGGTCAGCCTTTTTACGATCCCTCATTCAACTCAAAGAGTTTCTTAAAAAATGATTTTTCATTATTAAAGTGACAGTCGGTCTGCATATCAAAAGAACTAAACCACATTTGAAAGCACGGGATTACAAAAGTGGTAAGGGATTACAAAAGTAGATGATAACAATTCTTAGTCAACCAGTTTCTTTTGAACACTCAACCACTTTTGTAATCCCTCCTTTAACTCCAAGAGTTTCATTAAAAATGTTTGTCTTTACTCTAAGTGAAATTGGGTCTGGGTTCCAAACATACTTAACCAAATTTGAAATCTTAGGATAACAAAAGTGGTAAGGGATTACAAAAGTGGTTGATAAACATTCTTAGTCAACCACTTCTAAACCACTTTTGTAATCCCCCATTCAACTCGCATTTTTTCATCAAAAAGATTTTGATCTTTATTTAAAATGACATTTTACAGTAAAACCTGTACTTTTGAATCCAAATTATGTTGAAAGAAAATCTTACGAACAATGGATCACAAAAGTGGTTAGGGATTACAAAAATGGTTAATAGAAGGGATTTCAAAAGTGGCTGGGATTGCAAAAGTGGTTGGGATTACAAAAGCGGTTGTAACGCTTTTATTGTTGTTCTTCATCTTGAAGTCACCTACAGGCTTTCAACAGTGAGCATTACTCACACCTCATAGCAAGTTCAACTAATCCTACTGATTTGAAATCTGTAATCAAAAGTTTGGGTCACCATGCTTGTTTTAGCTAGAATTGAGATCAACGTTGGCTCATTTTTAGACATTTTTTTCACCAAAATTTTCATGAATGCACGGAGAAAATACGGAAAGGCATGTTTTAGCTTATTAGAAATGACTTTTTTATCCATGAGAATTTCATGTATTTTTGTAAAAAGATAATTTATGATATAATCTATTGGGTACGACAATAAAATTTAAATGTCACTATGCTTTTAACGGAGATATTTTAAAAAATGTCCAGATTAAACATTATTTTCGGGAAAAGGGAGTTAATTCGCGGCAAAGTGGACGGAATATGACATCTCACAACCGTCATTCCATTATGACGTCACAAAGGATAAGCCGTCTTACTATTCCGACCCGCAAATCAAACCTACCCGTATTCGACTCTTTATTTTTCAAATTGCGCATGGCAACACCGTCCTTAAAAATACTTAAGGGCATACGATACAGTTACAGGGGAGATAATAACGTTGTTATGAGGAGTGGTATCGTTTTCCCGATTTTCGTGACGTCGCCAAAAGCATGGTCACGAATTCGCGGGAAAAGGACAGTATTAGTTTGAAACGTAACACATACTAGTTTATTCATGACGGCGAAATGCACTATCTTACTCAAAAACATCTGTTAGATTATACAATGTAAAATTTAAACAACGCTTTATTTTTTGTATTTATTAAAAGGTCCTAAATTTTACATCTAAATAAATGTCATGATATGATTGAGGGTTCCGTAAAACGTTGAAAGGTACTGATGCAACGTGAATGATGGGCTGTGTATTTGAAAAAGTCGCTAATCTGTAGACGTCTTGTTATGAAGGTGTAGCGACTAAGACCCTGTTCACACTAGCAATATTTGAATCGATTTCGATCGATTCCAGTGAGTTTTTGCTGTTCACACTATAAAAAAATCGATTGCAAATGGTCTTTTTAGTCCCATAAAAGGTGTGGTTTAAGCCACTACTATACAAAGTAAATACATCAGGATTGGTTTGATTTACGAGATATTAGACTGGATAAATAGTTGGTAAAATGTCCAGTCTATCTCTCTGTACCTTCTAGGATAAAATGTGTGTTATTTTCATTTTTTTTATTTGGTCCTTTAACTACGGTAATTCAGTATATAGCTTCACTGTTCTAATTTTCCGTGCAGTAAGACTTGAATAAAACACTAAAACCTAACTAAATAATGGAACTAGAGAAACTACGTCATGCATAGGAGACAGGAACTCATCCTCCTCAGCCAACCACATTCTACCATTAACTGGTACATTTTGTTGTACTTGCATGTAACTTGCCGAATGTTATTTAGACACTTAATTGAATTTGCATAAACGGACATAATATCGTCGTATATATGGGTCACACAAAGATATACCAAACTTTCAAATATACATTTATCGTCTTGCACCATGTGAGACCATTGGTGGAAAATGGGGGTAATAACAAAGTTACCGAACAGAGTGGTCAAGAGCCAAAGTCCAAAAAAAGACAAATCAGGTGGAAACCACCGGAGAAAAATGTCCACCGCAACGGTCCTGACTTGGTATAGGCATTTCAAAAGAAATGGTGGGTTTAACCGGTTTTATGTTTTATGGCTAGCCAAACCTCCCCTTGCGGTAGTGTTCGGTAGCAACTCAATTGGAATTGACAAAAAAATGTAACGTACGAAAACCAATAATAAACAAATATTTATGACACTAACTTGCAATACTCTACCACTGATGAACTAATGCAAATAGAACAATGAAAAAATCGGCGGGTAAAAATGACGGACGTTATACCGAGAGAAATACAACGCAACGTCATTTACCGCCAAAATATTGTTTTGTGGTAATTTTTCAGTTTTTCTCAAATATCTTAAAAACTAGCACATTGACCCCCTATTTTCTCCTTGGCTTTCAGAAGAATGTCATCGAGAGAACCAATTGCCAAATTATGAAGGAAAAATCAATAGTCAATTTTTTTATATCTCGATTTCAATCCATGATTATAGTTATAATCCAGCATTACATATACAAAAACCCCAAATAAGGAATATATCGGGAGTTGGTAATATGTTTTATCATAATCCCATTTAAAGACGATAAAATGAGCAACATAGATAAAAAAACAGAACTAAAATAACCCAAATACTTTGAAAATTATAACCATTTAAAAGATTAGATTAGATTAAACTTATTTTATTGTTCAAATAATACAACAAATGGATTGAACACAAGTTATCCCAACTTACAAAGGTCCTCTCCATATAATATATATTTACAATACAATTGCATAAGTCAACCAAATAATAAACAAATACATTAAATTGTATTATAGTACATATATAGGTAATTTTGTTTCAAAAGAAATACATTTTATGGTAGAAAAATACATATATTGCAATTACACAATTTAATCATTTTTTAAAAGGAAAAGGGAAGAAAAACAAATAATAGAATAGCAAAAAAAAAAACTGTTTGTGATCAACCAGGAGTGAAACGCCTTGTTTTCTTTATAAACTGTTGAACAGATAAAAAGATATTTCGGTTTTGGTCTTCAGATAAAGAGCTGTCGCCAAAAAGAACAGTTTCAAGATTGACATTTATAACATTTACTCCATTTCTCAGTTCGACTCTTGCATCACTATAAAGAATACATTCAAAAAAGAAATGGATGGCATCCTCTAATATATGGCCACATCTGCAACTTGGATCATTAACAATATTGACTCTAAATAAATCTGCATTTAAACTACTTGATCTATGTCTCAGCCGTGTATGAATGATATTTAAAGTTCTATTACATGCTGAATAATAATTTGGGGGCTTTTGACCATTCGATTCTGCAATTAAAAATCGCTTAAATTTCGAAATAGTTGGTAAATTTCGTACCTGTTCGCCAAGATTATTCCATAAATTAATACTAGATGGAAAAAAAGAATTGGAATAAATTTGTAGTCTTGAACGTGGAATATTAAACTCAGCTTGAAATCTTAGATTTCTTACATTTTCTCGAATAAAGGGATTCACACAATCACTTAGATATGATGGACAGTTTCCGTTACGAATTTTGTAAAATAAATTTAGTTTTCTTCTTTTTCGTCGAGACTCAAGTGTTTCCCATCCAGTTTCAAAATATAGCGATTCAAGACTGGCAAATTTTGGTAAACCAGTAACAATTCTGGCCGCTTCGTGCTGAATTTGGTCTATTTTGTTATTTTTAGTAGCAGTACACCCGTCCCATAGCTCACAAGAATATTCTAATAAAGGTAAAATATATGAAAAATATTTTTTTTAAGTGTTGTCTACTAAGGCTAAATTTAAACTTTCGTAGTACTCACAATTGGCATGATGCACTCTTTAAAATATTTTGGATATGACAAGTTCACTTACAATTAGAAGAAAAAGTAACGCCTAAGTGTTTATGGTTCTCAACAAATTGAACAGTTTCATTGTTGAAAATGATGTTTGGTTTTTCATCGGAAGGAATTGTTGAAACAGAACACATTCTGTCTTTTGGGGATTAAAATCTACTAACCAAGCTTTCGACCACGAATATATTTTATCAAGATCAGAATTAAGTAATCTTTCAATTTCCAGTTTGTTATTAGATGAATAGGATAGCGAAGTGTCATCAACGAATAATCTTGACAAACTTTCAGTACTGTCAGCAATATCATTGATAAATGTTAAGAATAGTAATGGCCCTAAAACTGACCCTTGAGGAACACCACTATTAATTTTCCCATATTCAGAAAAAGTATTGCTATTTCCTACCCTCTGAACTCTATCTTTAATATAATTTGAAAGCCATTTTAACAAAGGACAAGATACGATAAAGGCTGTTTTTGGCCCCCCTTTTCTTCGCATAATTAGTTTAGCACTGAAAACGAACCAGGGGCTATTTGAATAAATTATAGCAACTATTCTTTGTATTCTGATACTTTTTTTTTCATCATGAACTTCCAGTGTTCAATTTTAAAGGTGTCAAAGTTAATGAAAACCCGACAGAACGGCAAAAATCTACGATTTTGTCATCTACGCGTCTAAAATTAAATATGAGCGCCAACGTAGACCACCGTCAAATTACCATAGATTTGTAGGCTGTTTACTCACCAATTTGTGTGTAAAAAATCTCGGTGGTCTACGTTGGCGCTCACATCCTAAAATTCCAAAATCTACGTTTCTTCGTTCCCGTTTTTGACCGAAATTATTAACGACGGATCATTTCCGGTATCTGATCCTTATTTCCGTACCTGACTTATCAATACGATAACCAACCGTACGATATGATTTAAGCATTGAATAGTTGAAAACTATGCTAATTATGCTATTTCTAATCATAAAGTATAATAAGGGGTGTTTTTACAGGAAATACCACAAAGCTCACAACAAAAATAACAGATAAACAAATATTGAAAATAATCATAATAATAATAATATATGTCATGTTTATTAAAAAGCAAAACTTTTCTTCCTTGGGAGTTGATGGCAATACACATAATTAAAGTACCCAATAAACAAATAAACAAGACATTTCAAACATAACAAATAAAATCAAGAATCATGCGGCTAGGTACACTTTCAACACGTACAATTTATTACATATGCAATATCATATTCGGCATTTTTTTTCTCATTTTATCAATGATGATAAGAAGCAAATATGTAGACGAAAGGAGTACAACTCCATCAGGCTAGTGACATGTCGGTTGATACAAGATACATATATTGAGAATTGCAATTTATGTAAACGTCTGCAACTGAAAATTAAACTCTATCAGTAACTGAGATCTGGCATGAATATAAAACCAGCTATCATTTATACAGATCTGGATGGAGTGCACTTGCATAATATATTTTTTCTAACCACTAAAAAAATAAATGGATAAAATAAAAAGATATAAAAAAAAACCTTGTCATAAACTTTAACTCCGAAGCAATAATAATGCAGTGAAAAGGGTGCTAAGGTTTACTTAAAAGCTCGAAGCACTTTTTTAATATACTGGTTAGCCTGAATTTTAGACTGATCCCCATTCTTCACAAATGGGGAATTCAATTGGGTTCCAGTCGTTTTTGCCATTTTTTTTTAGCTATTTGCATAAGTTTTGCATGAAATTTAAAAAGGGGATCCAACGCCCGGAAACCTCACCATTACAATAATATCAAGTGTTTATTACCGTACTGCTTTATTCGGAAGGCTGAGAGGTACCATAGATCGATCACATCATTCGTGTTCCATAATCAATAATTGCAGTATTAGCAGAATAGAGAGGATAACATTTCTCGAAATAAAAAGGAAAGACAAAATTAATGATTAAACAGAAACAGAAAATACCAGCTAGAAATTGTGCAATTAAAATATTACAGTATAAAACTTTACAAATGAGGAAAACACGGTTCCGAATCAAGAAGTATTTTTGGTGGAAATCCCATTCCATACTGGCCAGCCTTTGTTCGTCTTTAGGCGAAGTTGTAAATTTAAAATCATTTTGCAGATGCACCGTATGAAATGAAACTTGAACATCTTGCATCTGCAATGTGGATACACGAATTCTCTTATAATCATATAGCGTGCATCTTTTTGTTTTCAATCTAAAGAGGCATCAATTTTATTTACTTGGCTAATGGAAGAGGTGCATGTAATAATTTTTTCGGAAAAGCTCTAATTGGGGGACAAAAATTCTCGGGAAAGGGAAAAAATATTTTGGGAAACGTCCACGCCTCGTGCTTCTATTCAAGCAGCCTCTATTCGTACTTTATCCACTAAATCAGCTTAAATATGTTCATTATTGGTCTTTCAATACACTCTAGAAATTGTATAAGCCCAAGTTTTCTGTCAAAATAATTTGAAATTCAGTAAAGTGTTTAATCGTTTATACCAATTTGTGATGTTAAAACCGTCATCTTCAATATTCAGTCTTAGTCTATTCATTAATTAAAATTTTGCGCCAATTATCGTCAATACGCAAAAGTTTCGGGAATTATAATGCCCAGTTTCAGCATTTATTCGTGAAAGATTTCATTTATATACCTGCAAATATAAGCTCAATAGGCTTCCGTACGAAAAAAAGTTTGTAGTATATGAAAACAATACTACATTTTTGCTATTGGTGGAAAGCC
>MJUU01050048.1:7227-17452 GCA_002080025.1 Modiolus philippinarum
ATTTTAATAAGTTAAGAAAACGTATTTTGTATTTCCTGATCAAAACAATGAAATATTTTCTTCTCTGGTAAGTTAAGATATAGAAAAGAATATTTATTTCTAGTAGTTAAATCAAGCGTATTTCTTGAGACCTGAAGTTCTGAAGATATAAGTTCTCTCTCCTTTTTACTAGGAAAATTATACACTATGTAGAAATTACAATTTAAACGACAGTCTTTAGGTATCCGAAAATAGGACTGACTCAAGTAAATTACGCTTATTTTCTTGTGCCTTCCGCCTATAAAGTATTTCACAATAGAAAATTGATCTTGTTGTGAACAGATATAGTCGTCAAAAATTACGATTTTTTGTTTGTCACCGGCTTCGTCCTCGCAGTCGATGTCTTCAACTTTATCATTAGATAGTTGTAATAAATCTTCCAGAGACACACCTAGTTTTTCCGCTATTTCCTCGAATCTTCGAATTAGTTCCTTGTAGTAATGTTGTTCTAAGTTCTTTGCGTAAAGAATAATTTTGTCGTAATACAATAAGGGTTTAAATAAAAGGTGCATTAGTAAATTCGATTTTCCAACCCCACTGGGCTCCACAATGAGTAAGCGGAAAAAATCACTCGGCATATTTTTTACTCCTTGTGTTGTTTTAAAATTATTCGTATTAGACTTTTCTGAAAAATATACGGGAATCGTTGTCATTTTTTATAACCCGAATATTTATTAGATAAAAAATTATGAGTGTATTTCAGGTATGAGGGTGCATAACCGTTGACGTTGTGGTAAGTATTAATGTTTGACTTTTATAATTAAAAAATCAGTTAAAAAAAAATGCTCGCATATGATTTGACCAATCTAAAAAAAATAAAAACAAAGGTGTATGGTTTTTACGAAATACTTGACATTCAAGGGGAAATCGTATATTTATATTATCCTTTTAACAATATATTCGTTATAGAGAGAGTAACTGGTGACGACCTGTCAGACTTACTAGAAATGTATAGGAATCAAAAGTGTAGAACCAGAGATACACGTCAGTGTTATGTATAACCCGTGTTATGCTTAAACCGCAAGAAACGTAAAAAATGTGAGTGAATTAAGAATCTAGCCCGTTTTACCCGTCTCAACTGTAGTGAATAACAATTGCTTATTTTCGTTAGTGCCGTAGATAGTAGTTAATACCCTTTTTGGGTGCACATTTTCCGAAAAGCTTTTCGGAAAATGTGCACCCAAAAAGGGTATTAACTACTCCAGACGGCTATAACATCTATCGAACAGACCGTAAAATCAATGGAGGAGGTGTACTCATCGCAGTTAAAGACAGCTTAATTACATCTGCTGCCCCAGAATTTCATACAGACTGTGAAATAGTTTGGTGTAAACTAGAGATAGTGGGCCACAAGACACTGTACCTATCAGCCTTTTACAACCCCAAAACATCAAATGATAAGGGATATGAAGAATATGGGAAGAGTATGGAAAGAGCCTGCAAAATCAACAATGCTTTCATCATATAAGCAGGAGACTTCAACCTGCCTGGATGGGATTGGACAAATAACACCATTAAGACCAACACCCAACATATAGGGAACCACGACAAGTTTGGCAACATCCTAGACGACAATGGTCTCAAACAACTTGTAAAAACACCCACCAGAGGCGCAAACATACTGGACCTGATAATTACCAACTACCCGACAAGTTTCAACAGAATTGAAACACTTCCAGGGCTTTCAGACCACGACATCGTCTTTGCTGAAATTAATATTCAGCCAAAGAAAGCTACCCAAAAGCTTAGAAATATCACCCTATACAGAAAGGCCAACTGGGACAACATACAGGAGGACCTAAAGAAGCTACTTAAAGATGTGAAGAAACTCAACGAGGAAAATTCATCTGTAAACACCATGTGGAAGAAGTTCCAAGCTGATTTTGAACTGAGCATCAAGAAAAACATACCATCAAAAACTGCTAAGAAAAAAGATGGCTTTCCTTGGATCACCAGAGATATTAAGAGGCTCATCAAGAAGAGAGATAGGTGGTATAAGAAACAAAAGAAATCGAACAACAACTCCGATAGACGTAAATTCAAAGAATTGAAGCGAAAAACCCAACATGAGCTACGGAAAGCATACTGGAAATACATTGATGGCATCATCTCTCCAAAAGAAAACAACACCAATGAACCATCCAATTGTATGAAAAGGTTTTGGACCTTCATTAAACACCGAAAATCAGATGGAAATAGCATACCACCTCTCAAGGCCGATGGACTCCTGCATGCTGACTCCACAGACAAAGCGAACATATTCAACGCCCAGTTTCAGCAAGCCTTCTCACAAAAATCAGAGATCAGTAGAGATGAATTCAAAAATCAGTGCAATATGCAGGGACAATACAAGGACATTGACAATATCAACATCACTGAAAATAGTATTCTAAAGCTTCTACAAAGTCTCAACCCAAACAAGGCTGCAGGACCAGATAACATCTCGCCTCGAGTGCTTAAACATCTTGCACATGACATATCACCAATACTTACTATCATATTTAGAAGATCATATGCAACAGGCGAAGTTCCAGACATATGGAAAACAGCAAACGTATGCCCGGTCTACAAAAAGGGAAAGAAGTTTGACCCTATTAACTATAGACCAATTTCTCTAGCATGCATATCCTGCAAGCTCCTGGAACACATTGTCACCAGCCACATCATGAAGCACGCTTACGGACAGAACATCATATACCCGCTCCAGCATGGTTTCCGAAAAGGCCTGTCTTGTGAAACACAACTTATAGAATTTGTTGATGATATAACAAAGAACCTAGATGAAGGAAAACAAACTGACTGTCTCATAAAACAACGGCAGTAGAATACCGAAGGAACAAAGGGGTGAAATTCACAAAAATCGAAGTCCAAAGACAGGGCAAAAACGAGAACACAGAAAACAATGACGTTAGACACAAAAACAATGACGCCAGACAGACACAAAGCACAGAACCAGAAACCACAACATTCAGAACAAAGACACTCACAGTGTGAACTCCAGTGAAACTGAGAGTGACATCAGGTGTTCCGGAAGGGTAAGCATGTCCTGCTCTGTTAACAGCACCCGTCACACTGTGAGTGATTCAATCCGGGAAAATGTCAAAGTCGGTAGTCAAATCCGGGAAGACGTGAATCTAGCTGAAAATAATGGATTTTTCCAAAGCATTCAACAAAGTCAGCCACAGCCTTCTCCTCCACAAACTCAACCACTACGGGATCACTGGCAAAACAAATGCATGGATTAGAAGCTTTCTCACGAACAGAAGCCAGTCAGTAGTTATGGAAGGAGAAACATCATCAAACATCCCAGTAGAGTCCGGAGTTCCCCAAGGATCAGTACTCGGCCAAGTCTTTTCTTATTTTACATCAACGACATGCCTACTTGAATTAAAGGAACAGTACGTCTATTTGCCGACGATACCATCGTTTACCTCACTGTAGCCAATAATGCAGACGCTGCAAACCTCCAACAAGATCTGGACAACCTTGCTGAATGGGACACAAAGTGCCTGATGAAATTCCATTAGGAGAAATGCAACATTTTAACTATATCCAAGAAAAGAAGAAGCATCCAACGTGACTACACACTTCACGGACATATCCTGGAACGAGTCCCATCAGCGAAGTACCTTGGCGTGACAATTACTTCAGATCTAAAGTGGTGTGAACATATCGGCAATATATGTACAAAGGCCAACAGAACCATCGGATTCCTGAAGAGAAACATCAACATCGGAAATAAGAGCATCAAGGAAAAGGCATATATGTCACTTGTCAGACCGACACTCGAGTATGCCTCTACTGTCTGGGATCCCTACCAACAAAACGATATCCACAGACTAGAGATGGTTCAAAGAAGAGCGGCAAGATATGTGACAAACAGATATCACAACACATCATCCGTCAGTGATATGTTAAATGATTTAGAATGGCCAACATTGGAAGAACGTAGGAAAACAAGCAGACTGGCAATTCTGTACAAAATCAATAACAGCAAAGTTGATATGGATGCAGCTGATAAACTATTACCAATGTTAAGACCATCACGAACCAACAACCAGATGACAATGCAAATACCATCATGCAGAACAGTTGCCAGAAAGGAGTCATTCTACCCAAGGACGATCAGAGAGTGGAACATCTTGCCAGATTGTGCTGTGTCTGCCGAGAGCCTTGAATCTTTCAAGACTCTCCTCAGACACAGTGTGTAGATAGTAAATCAGCCACGGAACCGGGGCTCTGTATGGATCTTGTTTTGACTGGGTTGTGAACTAAATTGTGGGGGGTAGGGACCAGAAGGAGCCGCGTTCCCGTTGCTAATGTGTCTTTTTATCCGCGCACTTGTAAATAATTTGCACCTATCGGTCTCGCGGCGGCGTAATCAACTAATGTGATAGAATAGTCAATCTGATGACTGTGATCACGAGTCGGTAGAAGTAGAAGTATTATGGTAAAATTGACCACTTCACGGGGGTTTCCCAGCTAGGTAAGGCTGAGGCATGAAACATCCCAAATGGATGACAAGAGGTAATGGTAAGAGCAGTGATGTTCCGAAGAGGTTCCCGCGAAAAAGAGTCCCTGTAACGTGATGCAGCGGAGGAATCTGGCGCCAGACGATTGGACCCACAGACACATTCCAGCCACCGAGAAGGAAAGGTAAACTAATTAGTGGGGAACTTATATCTTTGTCTTTAGCGGGAGGTAGAATTCTCTGGGCCTAGCGAACCCTGTAGTTTAATAAGGGAATTCCTGGTATTTATTTACAGGACCATTTCTGTGATATTTACCCCTGAAACTCCGTCAAAGAGACAACCCGTTGGTTTATCTTGACCCGACAAAGTTTCACCTTAATGGCGACGAGGATAATTTGGTGATGAAGATATAGTTCACTGAAGTGGAACCAACCTTTTACATTTTTCTATCGGAGAGGTTTTTATAGTTATTTTTGGTTCCTTTTCTTTGAGAGGAAAAACTTTTTCCGTCTTTTGAAAAAGTTTTGAAAGTTTTTCGTCCCACGTGGAGTTGAGAAAAAGTTTGCCGTGGGAATACACATTTTGTCTGGGCGGAAGTCACGTGACCGTCTGGACCGGAAATTACCCAGTTATTGATTGATGTGTATTGATCGGAATGTAAACACAGGTGGCTTTGTGTATTGATGTTTATTAATAGAGAATAAACACTGTTTGGGTCAATTTATTTACATTTTGAGGTGTATTTAATAATTATTGAAATAAAGTTGTGTTATTTCTTTACTATTATTGAGATAAATTGACATAGTTTTCCTTTGTTTACAATGGATAAATCAGGTAAACTACATGCAAAAGTGAGCATAAATACATGTGGTATAAAGGATTTGTTGAGATTACCTGGTATTGGTACAAACATTTCCATGAAAATTATGGAAATACGGGGAAAAGGTCTCCTCATTACCAAAGAGAACTTACCCTTTATACCGTACTTGAGGGTTACACCAGAGCTCATAGAGTCAATTGATTTTGGTACAACCACGCATGCATTCGACGACTTATGTCCACTAGACAGTGCAAACAAAACTGACCAGGAGCAGTTGGGTCCTTTATAACAACCGACCCCAGTCAAACCAGCCACTGCTGGTCAGGATACCAAACAAGTTGTACACGAGACAAAACCAATTGTTACCAAGCAAGAATTTGGTGTACCAAACATTGTCAAACAAAAAGTTCCACCACCTAACTATGAGTTCGATTTATTTGTGCAACAACAATTAAATAATGTACAAATTAGTGAGACAAAACCAAAGAATACTGTGGAGCAAGATGTACAGACAGACACACAAATGTTACATGGGGCGATAGCTGATACAAATAAGAACTTGTATGTGCCTACCCCTGTAACGCAGGGATCTATGGTACAGGCCATGAGTAACCTACAAGTCCCACCTACCCAAGGGGCAATGGGCGGGGTGTCTCAGGGTTCCAATGTCCATATCCCTGCTCCACCTGCAGGGTTGTCTGTCAGTAGTAACACCCTACCCAACCCAGGTATTGACTTGAACCGTGGTACAGTACATACGCAGTGGAACTTACAAGCAGGCACAAATGCGGGTGTATTTGTTGGTCATCCACAAAACCAACAAGGATATACGCAACAACAACCAGGTTTAACGCAACAACACACTACTCAAGTCGTAGCGCAGAACACGCAAGGTGGTCAGTCGCATATGCAAATACCGCCAGCATATGATACTAGTAGACGCAATCACTACCAGGGCATATCTGGTGTTCCTCCGTCACATCACCGTGACCGTCAACACCCAGTTTCCTCCAAGCAATGGAAACCGTTGTATATGCCGAACTATAGTTATGACTCTGATTCATCTGACTCCTACTCAACTGATGGACATCAGACCCACCAAGAACACAAATCTAGGTATCATAACTATAAGCAACGTACCCCACCACCATCACGTCGTCACAGACGCAGAAACTACAAATCACCTACTCGTGATTATGCAACTAAGAAAAAACACCGTAGTCAAGACCGACTACCGACCCCACCTAAAACTGTTCCCAAGCACGACCTTGGGCAAGATGTTAAACCTGTACAAGAGAAACAGAGTATTACACCCACCCCAGCTAAACCAGCTGAACAAGAGAGACAATTTCAACGTAGTATGATGTCATCGTTTAAAACGCTAAAGTACAATGGCAAGAGTGATTGGACATCATTTTACACAAAATTTTCCCGTTATGCTAAACTAGCCGGTTGGAGTGAAGAGTTAAAACTCGACCAGCTATGTTGGTCACTGGACGACAAAGCCAGTGAATACTGTACACTAGTACTAGAACAAACACCTGAGATTTCGTACAACGAAATGATCCTTAAAATGGAGAGGCGTTTCGGTTTCAAAGATTTACCCGAAACTTTACAAACTCAGTTTCAAAACTCAGTCCAGTATAAGAATGAAACACTGGAGGACTGGGCTGACAGAGTATTGTCACTAGCGACAAAAGCTTTTAGGGACTTACCTGAATCTCATATAACAAAACAAGCTGTTTTGAAATTTTGTCAAGGTTGTAATGACAGTGAGGCAGGTAGACATGCTTGTGGTCTAAGACCAGAGACTATGGACAGAGCCATAGACATAATCAAATGGTTTCAACATACGACTATAGCCATAAAAGGTAATAAATCAGTGGATAACCCTGATAAGCAGGTCAGGGTACAAACATCCTCTTCTATGGAGAATAGAATGTCGAACATGGAGAGTCAAATCGAGAATTTGATTACAAGCATGAATACACTGAGCGATGCAGTGAAAGGTGAACTGCGCCCCAAAACGGACAATAAACGTGAAATTTCACGCCTGAGTGATAAGAGCAAATCACCGCCCAGTTCACGACAGGGTCAAAATAGAAACAGGAAACCCAATTTTAACAAAAACAAAAATCAGGGTAAGCAAACTCAGAAGCGCACTGAGGACAGGGAATGTTTCGGATGTGGAAACAAAGGCCATTTGATAAGGGACTGTCCTTCAGTAGCACTTTTTAAGAAAAAGTCGAACTCAAGAGACAAAAAACCGTCCACAGGAGGTACAGCTGTACATGGTACAAACTCAGACTCTGCTGAAAGCGTAGATGGTACAGTATCAGTACGACATCTTAACTCAGCTCTGATGATGAGAATAGAGATAAAAATCAGAGGTAAATTGGTACATGCCATTGTTGATACCGGGTCTGAAGTGACGGTGCTTTCAGACAAAATTTTTGACTCATTTGAGCACAAACCTGATATAGTGAGAGAAACTATCATGCACGGTGCATGACGTGGCATGAATATGACTTCCAGGATTACCCAACCTGTGAAACTACTCATAGCAGGTCTACATTTCAAACATGAACTATATGTAGCACCCCTAGACTGTGATATGCTATTGGGACTTGACTTCATGAGCAAGCACAAAGTTTCACTAGATCTTGGGAAAAGTGAGTTTTACATACATGACAGGAAGGTCGAGGTCACATATGGACGACAAGTTCCTACAGAACCTTCTGTCAGGAAGGTTACCATTTCAGAGAAGACAGTAGTTCCGCCGAACTCTGCTATTAAGATGTGATGTACAACCATTGGAAAATGACTTTATTGTAGAAGCCGTGAAAATTCAACCTTTGCTGATGCCAAGAACCGTTTGCACTGGCGGTCAATTACCAGCCATTTGTCTGGTAAACGTCGGTGAAACCCATTTTACTTTAAGGAAAGGAGAAGTAATAGGTCAAGCAGAGGAAGTTACAGTAATAACTTCAATACCCGAACCAGGAGATGAAAAGGTGAATACATTTAATGTAACCAGTTCTGCTGGTAAAAAACTCCCTGAACACTTATCGGACTTGTACAAAAGGTCATGTAGAGAATTGTCCGATATAGAAAAACAGCAAGTATATGATATGCTGTGTGACTACCAAGATGCATTTGCCACACATGACTATGACCTTGGAGACTTTATTGAAATAGAACATAGTATAGACACTGGTTCAGCAAAGCCGATTAAGCAACGCATGAGGCGTACACCAGCTTGCTTTGTTGAAGAGGAGGAAGCTCATCTGAAAAAGATGATAGATGCTGGAGTTATACAACCCTCTATATCAGAGTGGGCTTCCGCACCAGTGCTCATCCGTAAAAGGGACGGGGGAGTTAGATGGTGCATAGACTATCGTGCACTGAACTCAGTTACAGTGAAAGATGTATTCCCTCTACCCTTAATAGAGGAATGTTTGGATACCTTAGCAGGTAATACCTGGTATTCCAAGCTCGATGCTAATTGGGCGTTTATGCAGGTGAAAATTAACCCCAATGACCGGAAGAAAACTGCATTTACAACAAAATATGGTCTTTTTGAGTGCATTAAGATGAGTTTTGGATTATGCAATGCACCCAGTACCTATGCTAGGGTGATGAACCTTGTGCTTCGAGGTTTAACCTGGAAAACAGTCTTAGCATTTTTAGACGATATCTTGGTGCTAGGTACATCTTTCCAGTCACATCTGGAGAACCTCAAAGCAGTACTGGAGAGATTTAGGAAGTACAAGCTTAAACTGAAGCCAGCAAAGTGTGAACTTTTTTCCAAATCTGTTGAATTTTTAGGCCGGAAAATAAACAAGAATGGTTTACATATAGGTAAACAACACCTTAAGCCAGTTAAGGATTGGCCAGTGCCCAACTGTACAAAGGACGTAGAGAAGTTCCTTGGTTTCGTGAACTATCACCGCATGTTCATACCGAACTATGCCAAACTCTCATCTCCCCTGTACGATGTGACAGGGAAGAATAAGTTCTACTGGGACGGAACCAAGCAAGAAGCCTTTGAACAACTGAAGGAAAAGATGCTTACGGCACCGGTCCTTACCCTTCCAAAACAGAAAGGTCACTACATTCTTGACACAGATGCGTCGGATAAAGCCATAGGGGCTGAACTAATCCAAGTTCAAAATGGTCAAGAAAAGGTCATTGCGTACGGTAGCTTTGTACTCACACCTGAGCAACGCAGGTATTGTACAACTAGGAAAGAGCTACTGGCTGTTGTCCGCTTCACTAGGCAGTTCAGGCATTACTTGCTCGGACAACAATTCACCATTCGTACAGACCACAGCAGTCTGACGTGGCTGTTACGATTTAAGGAACCCCAAGGGCAACTTGCTCGTTGGATGGAGGAGTTAAGCCAGTATGACATGGTCATTAAACACAGAGCTGGCAAAAACCACGAAAACGCTGACAGTTTATCTAGGTTGGTGTCAGACGTCCAAGAGTGTCCACATTACAACCCAGATATGGACGTAACTGAGCTCCCATGTGGAGGTTGCACCTATTGTCAGAAAGCGCACAGGACTTGGTCTAAATTTATACGAGACGTAGACGAGGCAGTCTCACTGACCAAGAGGAGACGTAAGAATAAAAACAATCATGCAGTTGAGGATGTGTCTACTGCCATGACACGATTATTTGGTGAGATTGACCAAATAGACCAAGATGAGACCCAGATTTTGACTACCAGATTAGATCTGGTGACTGATTGTACTACATATCAAATAGCAATAGAGTCAGATCATGGCTACTCTGTAAAAGCAATCACGCCAGATAGTGGAATAATCATACAAGGTTTTTCACCAGATGAAATCAAGAGTGAACAGTCCAAAGATACTGACCTAAGTAT
>MJUU01050050.1:5204-18945 GCA_002080025.1 Modiolus philippinarum
AAAGGGGGGGAGGGGTTGCCATCTATGTTAAACAAAATATACATGCAATAAGACGTTTTGATTTAGAAGAAAACGATTCTGAAGGTATATGGCTGCAACTTAAATTAAATGTGAAAAAAGTCTTATTTGCTGCATATTATATTCCTCCTAATAGTTCTCTGGAAACATGGGAGAAATTAGAAAATTCAATTGATAAAGCAGCTGATGAAAATAATGTTGATTGTATTTTGGTGGTGGGGGATTTTAATGATAATCAGCTTGATCCAACCAAAACCAAAATAAAATCTATGATTTTGAAATATAGTCTTGTACAATCAATCGACGAATCCACCCACTTTACTGAACACTCGTCATCACTGTTAGACTTGATTTTAACGAATAATGTAAATCGACTTTTATTTTCCTGTGTTGGCCCTCCTCTTACGTACGTTACCATTGTCCAGTATTTAGGTTTTTAAATTTTCCGAAAACTCAACCCAAAGCTTTCAAACGCAAAGTATGGATGTATAACCAGGTAGATTATAATGAGTTTAGACTGAAACTAAATCAAGTTGACTTGGATTCATTCTTCTTATCAGGAAATTTCCATAATATTACTGATAACATTACTAATGTCATTATTACAACTGCCGAATCGGTTATCCCGAATAAAATTGTTACCATACGTAAGGGGTCCACGATGGTTGACATCAAAAATACGTAATAAATTTAGAACCAAAAATAGGATTCACAGAAAGGCAAAAAAATCAAACCGTCCTTCGGATTA
The DNA here is from genome assembly GCA_002080025.1 of Modiolus philippinarum. Lineage (NCBI taxonomy): Eukaryota > Metazoa > Mollusca > Bivalvia > Mytilida > Modiolidae > Modiolus > Modiolus philippinarum. The sequence continues at coordinate 5,971 of MJUU01050050.1, forward strand.
GGAAAAGTTTCGGAAAGCCAGGAACTCGGTCAATGGGTTGGTACGTAAAGACAAGGACGATTATACCGTAAATTTAATACGTAATTTATCAAATGAACACTATTCTTGTAGCAACTGGTGGCGAACAATTATCAGGTATAAAAGAGGTTGAATCCAGTATTTCCCCTTTACTTAAAGATGATAATTTAATTTTCGATGATTTTGATAAAGCAATTGAATTCAATTCTTACTTTTCAGCTCAAGCTCAAGTAAACGATGCTGGTAAAGAATTACCTTATTTTGTTTCTCTAAATGAAAATATAATTGAAAGTATTTCACTCAATATAAACGAAGTTGAGGATGTACTGTCAATTTTAAACTCAACGAAGGCATCTGGTCCTGATCTTATTAGTCCTAGGCCATTGAAGGAAGCTGCTTGTGTCTTAAAATATCCTTTATGCAAGTTATTTAACTTCTCCTTAAGTACAGGCATATATCCTTCTAATTGGAAATTGGCTAATGTTACGCCTGTATCTAAACGTAACAAGCCTAATGAGGTGAAAAATTACCGTCCTATTTCGTTGCTTGGTATCATTTCCAAGTGTATGGAGAGATGTATATATAAACACGTTCACAATTTTCTATTAAAAAATAATATTCTTACAAGGAATCAGTCTGGGTTTTCTAAAGGGTACTCTGCAGTAAAATTTTCAGTTGGTCGATATTACGAATGACCTTGGGAAAGCATTAGATAACGGGAAGGAAATTAGGGTGATATTTTGTGATGTTAGTAAAGCCTTCGACAGAGTTTGGCATAAAGGACTTCTTTTTAAACTAAAACAGTTTGGAATTGCTTGCAATTTACTGAATTGGTTCGAAAATTATCTTGAAGGGAGGGTTCAAAGGGTAGTCTTGAATTGTTCAAATTCTGAGCACTTATCGATCAGAGCAGATGTGCCTCAAGGGTCTATTTTGGGACCATTATTGTTCCTTATTTTAATATATGACATTGTTGAAGAAATTGATTTTGTCATTAAACTGTTTGCAGATGATACGAGTTTATACCTAAAAATCCTATTGTAACTTCAACCATTCTAAATAACGATCTCGAAAAGGTACATCAATGGGCTACAAAGTGGCAAGTAACATTTAACCCCTCAAAAACAGAAACTCTAGTTATCTCTAGGAAGACGAATAAGCCTCTTCTACTTAATAATCAACAAATACAATGTGTAAATTCTCATAAACATCTTGGAGTAATTATATCCGATGATGGATCTTGGCATAACCATATTGATTATATTATTGGTAAAGCTTATACGAGGCTAAATATTATGAGGAAATTTAAATTTACCCTCGATCGTTTAACCCTTGAGAAAATGTATATTTCATTTGTTCGTCCCATACTCTATAGAATACGCTGATGTTATATGAGATACTAATAACGTATTCCTCTAAGAAATACGTACAAAGTTCAGCATCCAACGACTTTCTGGACCTAAACCCAAGTTTTCTCCTGCAATGATGGACTTTCCGATGCAAAAGTTAGGTTTCCTGGACCAAACTCGACTTTTCTACAGCAAAAGTGAGTTACCCTGTAGAAATACATATCAAGCTCTGCATGCATCCAATAAGTTTCCGCAGCTAAGTTTCCTCCTGCAATTTTGAGTTTTCCTCAGTGAAACCCAGTTTTCCACTGCAACAGCGACTATGTTTTACTGTCAGAAAACCTATAGGTTTTCCTCCATGTGCGAGTTTTCTGTTAGAAAGACATACAAAGCTCAGCAACCAATGAATTTCTGCAGCCAAAAACAAGTTTCCTCTAGCAAAGGGAGCTGTAGATGGCGATTATATTTTCGCAGATAAATAATAGATGGCGATTATATTTTGTCATATAAATAACATAGTAGGCTGATAGAAATCGATGAAATGCCGATTCCCGCTGCATTTATTTCTCGAAATCCGAGGCTTAGATTATTGAAATCCGGAATTGCTGAGCCTGAAATATTTCCATCCCGGCATCCCGAAAAAGGTCTGGTGCTCTCATTGGATGCTGAGATTTGTTTATGTAATTTTTGAGAGGAAACTCATATGTTATGAGGCCATGTCGAGTTAAGTCCTCGAAAGCTATGTTTTCCTGAGGAAAACCGGATTTCTCTGTTTATTAGTTAATTTCGCTAGCCATTTGTAGGATTTTCCAATAATTAGTACAGCTTATTTTGATAAATCATTGGATGGCTAATTTTTCGGTGGTACCTTTCTCACATCATAATCCTTTTCTTGTGTATTTTTTGAAATACAATCAATAATTACATCGGTTAATGTACCTACGTAGTGAAAGGAGGTTATATATATTCATAAAGCTTTAGTTGCTGTAGATCATTGATACGATAGACTTTATTCAAGGGGAAATGTATATACATGTACATCACTTGTTACTATCTCAGTCTTCCTGTACCCGGCAGCAACTTGGTACACCGGCTATGGGAATTCCATGCATCTGTCTTTTTAGCATTTGTCATGTAAAGTTTGTAAGATGTTATAGTTAAAGTACGATTCGGAGTAATTAATTGAATTACAGTGTTTCGTAAGAAAAGGGGTGGTCAAGATGCCTGAGCGTGATTTTAATGCTGCTGATGAGAGGCTATCCCTTGAAACACGAGTACAGCATAACGAAATTTACTGTTTTTATGCAACTTTGTTTTGTTTTTTGTTTTTTTTTGTTTTTTTTTGTACTTTGTTATTTTATATTTTATGAAAAGATATTGAGTAAATCAACATGAGACCACAACACATATGTTAACTCCAACTGCAATTGGAAGTGAATGGTTGAAAAAAAAATTATTTCTGGAAGTACTCAGAATTAAGAGATAACCTAACTGTATTTTAGGATCTGAAGGGGGAAATCGTAGATTTTACTGTCGCAAACTGAGTTTTCCGGCGACGCGTTAGCGGAGCCTGAAAACGGATGTTTGCGACAGTAAAATCTTAGATTTACCCCTTCAGATCCTAAAATACAGTTTGATTATCTCTATTCTAATGCAAATCCGAAAAAACATTTAAAATCGATTTTAAATCACAGGAAATTTGGTATGTGTCTGCGCCATTACGTTGATATTGGTTCCGACGGTAAATCGTGTATTTTACCCCCTCAAAATTCTTACTCAATCCAATCAAAATAAGCGTTACAAACATTACTAAGAATGTGTTATTGATTATGACCCTGATACATAAAAATCTGTCATGAGCATAAATGTGACAAAATTCTTGAAGGAATATAACATCAGTCTTGATGGATTCATCAGTTTGTATTTGTTTCTCTTTATAGGTCATCGAAGTAATGCTGTACGAACATACAAAAGATCATCAAGTGCACAACATGCTTCCACCTCGGCTATTTTATATGGAGAAAAGATACCGAGGATGACCACCTGTACATCAACATCAACATCGAGTACATGCACCTGCTCTACTGTTTCAGAATCCACAAACGTTAAACTTAGTGAAGATGGAAAGAGCTTTACTTGCAACATGACATTTAACTTTAAATTATAAATGTTTCATGCACATATTATCTAGTTGCAATATAAATTTCATTTGTTACTTTTGTATTTGTTATTTTACAGCCAACTTGTTATTGTAGTGTTGTTTCATTATCGATCTCTGCTGAAGGAAATTCCCCTTTGGTTCATTCAGTATCTAATTTGAATATAACTGAACACACCCTCTTAATTATCAGCAATCGCGTTTATTCTTGCATTACTTACTCCATACAGGTAAACAATGTTACCTGTACCAGGTAATTAATTGGAGGTAACTTTAATTTAACAATAGATTACCTGAGACATGGACGCATCCACGAGTAAATTAATTGATAAATTACCTTGAATAACAAAAGAAATATAACTGATAGGTTTGTAAGTATATTTAAGACTCAGCGATGCATTAAAGATAAACGGAAGATCGATGAACTGGAGGTTTTAGTACCCAAAAACTTTTTCAACCATAACGCTATATTTTGCTTAGGCTAGCGCATTGTACCAAGTCGAGCTGTCCTAAGTTCCTATCGTTGTTAACGTATATCTTTTTGTATTTTTTTGTCTGTTCTCTGACGGATTGTAGCCTGCGATTGAAATTTGTAGTAATTTACGTGTTTCCTATGACTTTTCTTTTCAATTTCCCGCGAATTACACGATTCCTCTCCATATAATTCGTTTTAGAAAATTACAAAAAATGGAAAAAGTGGTAAACAGGAAACATCTACAATGGCTGAAAATTACATGCAACAATCTGCCAGGGAAAACACAAAACGTTATTAACGATATAGGAACTCGGGACAGTCGGACTTGGTACCGGCATCAGCAAAAGCCGGTGATATGTATTTCATATTGTATCAGTTTATTGATCTGAAAAAAAACTAGAGTACTTGTGCATGTGTAAGGACTGTTACTTCTAGATCCAAGCATCCGTGAGATATATACCTAAAAATCCATGGCAATGTGAATCTTCCATCATTGCCAGGTTTTCCCTCCAAATTTACTATTTTGCTAAACATGCAGAGCTGATACATACACTGACACATATTTTGGTGCATATAAATCGAGCAAGAGCGAAGCATTCCATTTATGAACAATATAACTTACGATATCATTACTTATAATTTTAATTGAGGACTTGAACCTCATATCGTATCTCTCTTGATCTAAACTCATCCTGGTTTTATTTTTCTTTCAATTATTTTGGGTCTGCATTGTTGGATAAACTAAAAATAACATTAGAATTTCAAGAGTCATGCATGTACCTCCAGAGCCATTTCTCCTAACTATTGAACTCGATCTGCATATTTTTTTTACTTAAAAACTTCAACACGAGTAAAGTTGACCTGAAGGCTGAAACCTTTTATTAACGTCACAGGCGTTTTGACTCGACAAAAATATTTATGCCGGAGCGACTTGCTATAGTTTTTTTTTTTGCAAATGTCATGTCGTGTAAGTGAATTCTATCTAGAGATCGAAAGTTGTCATATAGATTTATGTATGTAATTATCCTTCGTAGATTTATTGTGTCACTTTCTTTTGGTTCTGATATTGAATGCATTATTTTGAAGTTTCACTGGGGTATGCAAGTGTTGACCGAAGTACATTTTTCATGTTGAAAATGTGCGCCCGGCCAACACTTTCATAATCCCTATGAAACTTCAAAATAATGCATTCAATTCTTATAATTACATTTTAAACCCAAATCATTAAAAACAAATTTATTGAAAAGATAGTACATCATGTACAATGCTGGATTCTTTTTTTTCTTGTAATTCTTCCGACACGTGGTCATATGATCAAATGTGTTTCATGGGAATTGCAACATCACATTGATATGCCACGTCAGCGATGTTCACCTATCAAACTGACGGAATTCCAATGAATATTCATGAAATGTAATTGAATGGTAATAATACTGGTAAAAATGTTACATGGTTATTTTCGTGGAATGTGTTTTTCGTGTTGTAGTTTTTTTTTTTTTTCTCGAGTGTTTCCGTATTAAGATGTTATTTGCCTTGTTTAATGGAGCTTATAATGTACATGTACATTTACTCCATATCCCTTTATTTATTTATCACAATGCAGGGCAAAATTCTATTTCGTTTTTTTTTTACGTGAAGTGACATTGTATTTCTGTCCGCAATGTAAACCCATACCACCCTCTGTATAAAATCTACATAATCATAGAAAATATGTTGATGTATCTAAATTATTTCTTGGTTCCTATGATTCTTAGGAAGAATAATGAAAGGTCTTTTATCGAACACTGACATTATAAATTTCATCCACATTTTTTATCTTTGTAGGAGGGGTTTGCAAGGATATAACATTTCAGATCCCGAGTTCCAAGGAAAATATTTTTTGGCACTGGATACGGTTACACAAATATGTAATAATAACGAAAACTTATTCTTACACAAAAAATAATACCAAGAGTACATTGCCGGACACGGGACTGATATTTTCCGTGTGTAACAATAATATTATAATAATGGTTACACATCTTATTGGTACACAGAATAATATCAATTTCGCATCTGTGGGTACTGTAGGTTGATAATTTAAAAAAGAATGATGTAAGAATTTGAATTATTAGAATTAGACCAAATATATTCATTTTGATGCTGATGATATAACAATCCGCATGCCTTGAAAACATATCAACTCTATACCCCATACTGAATACATAGAATTAGTTCATGAATATTCAACGTTTTATTTTCTTGTCGTTTTGGAATTCCTAATGGTAGGCTACACAAGTGTTTGTGACTTCTTCGTCGGGGTTAAATGTTCTCTTTCCCCGACCTTTGATTTTGCCGCGAATGCCGTAAAAAATATAGGTACAAAGTATTGCTAATATTTTTTCATGTGTATTTTGTATTACAATACTTTGCTGATTAAAATATTAAGATAAAAAGTATGTTCACCAAAATTTATATCCGAGAATCTCCATTTCTCATTAAATGTCACAACTTTTATTCTTGAATAAACGAAATATTTGTGTAACAATAATGTGTAACAATAACATGAAGTTTCGTATCCGGCAAATGTACTCTGAATATCCTTTCATTTTTCCTATCTGAATATTATTTTTTGAGTAACAATGATTGTTCGTTATTATTACATTTCTATGTAACCGTATCCAGTGCCTATTTTTTTTTTAAATGGAGCTCCGAAAAATGACATGGTAAAACTAGGATCTCATTTATCGAGGATTCGTGCTAAAGATATGCCAAAACGGCGTTCCTAAACAAAGGTCTTTCTGCCTTCCTTCATAATTTGCTGTGGAAATTTTGTATCTGACTCGCTGTAGCTGAATCACACTAATGTCTAAATCTTTTAGCGTTTTAAGAAGTTCCCGATTGTTTATTTTGCCCTTTTGTTTGTATTTTCTTTTTTACTTAATGTGAGTGAGATTTTTCTAATGAACTGGACATTGTTTTAAGCATATACATGTACTTGCTTATTGTAATATCACTGCCCATATATAGCAAGAGAAAATTAGAAGTATCTACCAACTTTATTTTGGTAATTGACATGTCTTTAGTTGCATCAACTGCGGTTATTTGTCATTGCATTTCTAAGTGCAGGTACAAGTACGGGTGAATGCATTTTTGTATATTTCTATGGGTTTCTACCATTTCATTTTGACACACGGCACTTGTGTATTTATTTCACATTTCAGTGCGGAATAAGATTCACTGTCAAAGATCGTTGCATGAAAGTGTCCGCAATATATTAATTTTATTAGAAATTTTGACAGATTTTCCAATGAATAAGATCTCTGCTATTATCTGGTAAAGGTTAATATGGATTGTAGATGTTTGCACAACAACATTTCAAGAAAGTGTTAAAAGCAAATTTAAACGAGAAATAAGTAGCAAATGATGATTTTGTCCTTGGTAGAGCATTTGTACCATAAAAAATATCAATATTGAGAAAATTCGACAGAAGTAAGGTCAACTCAAAATTTCGCCAAGAACCACAACTCGTTCCGTTTATAATGGAAAAAAGGGGGTGGAATTTAAAACGCATCGTAATTCTAGTTGAAAAAATCAAAATTTTCATTAATTGGAGACAGAAAAAGTTGGAACACTTCTATCTATGAACCTTTATAACAAAAAGGCGGAAGAAAAGAAAATGCATAATGTGTTGACGTCAACTCAAGAAAATTTGTGAATTTTGACGGTTCGACCACTGACTTTAAAAGAAGATAAAATAAGAAATACTAGCTCGATCGTTAAAATTTTTGTTGTTTTAAAAAGATCAGAAGTCCGAGCATATTTGTGTTGATTTAGTTTTCCCTATTTGAATCTCGATCTGGCAGCATTTATCTTGTACATAAAATTTACGGCAAAATATACTTTCCTTGCGTGTCGAAAATACCACATGTTGTAATGAAGTAAATAAATTTGGTAATTTGCACATCCACAAATGTTTTACATGAATAAACGCAGAAACATAAGGCGTACACAAGTGTTAATTTTCACGAAACAGTTTTGATAAATATAGGAAAAATCGCTGTTTAATAGACCATTTGCCAATTCAAACGGAATTCCCGAATTTTACCTTGCGTTTTACAAACTTGGACAAAGGGAAGCAACTCTAGACCGGACAAACACGGTTAGTTTCCAACGTAAACTAACCAAAATGTAAAAATTATTTTCTCTTGATCTGTAAGGATTCCAAACTTCGACTTTAGTGAACTTTATTAAAATAATTTGACCTTTTATGTGCCTGTTTGATTTGCTTTATATCCCAATAGATTTCATATACCAGAATGCTGATTTATAAGGGTTTCTTCGGTAAATGTGACAACCTGTCCGGTGTCACGTGACGTTGATTGAGTCAAAATTTTAAAGAACGGAACCAAAGTCGGTAATTGGCAAATCACCTATTGACCAGCTAAATTTCGGAAAAATTTCAGTAACGTTGTCATAATTTTTACAATATCGGACTGTGATTTCCGTACAATTTCATACGAATTATAAGGAATTTTAAAAAGATTTTATATGGGTAAGAAGCTGAGATCGTAAGCTTTAAATTGACACCAAGGTTAAAATTTTCGCATTAAAAATACCAGTTTTACGCCGCTTTAAATGCATCTCTAAAGTACAAAAATGCTTCACCGGTACCTGGTACCGGTGTGAACGGGAAGGGGTTAATAAACTGGAATCTGTTCTATTAGAAGCTGCCAGAATAGTTACAGGGGGACCAAGGTCACATCACACCAAAAATTATATGATGAGACTAAGTGGGAAAAATTGACAGACAGACGGAAGAACCACAGACTTTTTCTATTTCACAAAATGCTATTAAACTCCTCAGTATTTAGTGGACTTAATTCCTTCTACCGTTGGCACACAGCATCTTGATAATACACGTCAGTCACTAAATTTACAAGAAGTACGGACTCTATATTCAAACTATTTCCTGCCTTCTACGATTAAAGATTGGAATAAGCTATCATTAAATACTCGCCAAACAGAATCCTTTTCCTCTTTTAAGAAACAGATCTTACGTAAAAATCGCAAAGTTCCTTCTTTTTATTATTCTGGTAGCAGACTTGGTCAAATTTTTCATGCACGGTTACGAATGAACTGTAGTTCTTTAAATGTACATTCATCTTTGAAAAAATTGGTTGAATCACCCAGGTGTATTTGTGGTGAAATTGAATCGGTTCAGCATTATTTTTTTTATTGTAATAGATATCTTGATGCTAGACAAGATATGCTGACTTCTCTTATGAATATGAATTTGAATGTTTTAGTAAATACAAATCTTCTTATTTTTGGAACCACTGTTCTATCTGATGAACAAAACTGTGAAAATTATAAGCTCTTTCAAAAATTATCATCAAAAGTAAGCGTTTCAATTCTTGAGTCACTGAATATCTCATACAAATTCCTTTATTTTTCACATTATTTATTCCTTGATATCTTTCTATCTAAACCCTTTGTTATTTTTAATTAATATAGTTTCTTATCATATAAGAATATTCTGAGCATGCAATTTATTATATGAAAAAACTATGTTTTTTTAATATGGAGACAGATTTATAAAAGCATTGTTATGCTTGTTTCTGAATCCTATTTGTTGTTATAATATGTATGTGTATAATATTTGTATGTTACTTAACTAATAAATAAATATGTTTAAACCAAACTATAGCGTAAATCCAACTAAACAGTACTTCAATACTTTGATATATTTTGCCATGTCCTGACCAGCCGTTTGGCATGTATGTAATCGGTCGATCAAACTTTGATCTGTAAAATAAAGTCTGACATGTTCAGCATATAAATAATCAATTTAATGAGTTATGAAAATTTTATCGAAGAAATCTGCAGATGATTGATCAGAACCTTCTAGTGTAGTTTTTTTGTGCTTAGTAAAATTTCTTATGTTCTTATGCTGAAAGAAAACAAAAACATGCTTTTAAAACTGTTTTATTTGAAATTTTTTATCATTTTTTTTTTCTTTATCGGGTTGATTATTGCCAAATTTATCAGAAAAACTTCTGACTGCTTTGCAAGGACGAAGAGATAAAAAGCCAAATAAATAAATATTAAAATACTCCAGAATATCAACTGTGAGCCCAACTAAAACAATGTACATGTATGAAATTTAATTGCTCGTTTGGAAATGCTTAAACTTGCATAACTATCACATTCTATGAGCAAAATCGGATCTATTACGCTTGTTTTCTACATTTTGTGCAATTTCGCAAGGAAAATATCATTTTGAGATGCAATGAAAAACATTTCTGCTTTAACAAGAAATGGCGATCTTTAAAACACAATAGAAGATAGCCATATGGTTGAAATAAGCCATATGGTTGAAATAACTTTCCTGAAGTTATTTCTGTGAAAATTAAAAAAAAAAATTATGCTCATTTACTTTATATATTTATCATCCTTTTGATTATTTGTTCTCTATCAGCCTTTGTACACCATTCGAATTCTGAATTTCCGATGTTTTGATTTTATCTGCACTGAGGGGACATAAATTGTCAAAATGTCTATGTGCAGAATTTAAATTTAAAGTAACATTGTTATTATGTTTTGTGTAGTTTTTCGTTTTGCTCAATTCCATTGAAACATTAGAATTCTTAATCAACTGGTTGAATTTGTTAAGAATTAAATTTTGAATTAAAGTTTTAACATAAGTAAGATTATTTAGACTTGTGAGGCAAAATCCTAATTTTAGTATTAGCCTTAAATTTCATATCATTTCCTAATTATAAATACAAAGAATACATTTAATTATTTACGTCAATCAACCAATCAAATAAAATGTAACGATTTCAAACATTTAACCATTATAAATTTGTAGACATGTTTTGCTTGTCTAAAAGGCCAAGTGAGCTATTGTAATCACTTGGTGTCCTTCAGTGTCCTCCATCCTTCAACAATCGATCGTTGTTTTTTGTAATTATTATTACTTTTTTGTATTTATTTTTTTCCCTTCTGAAACCACTGAGCTTATTTTAACCAAAATTTGCCGGAATCATTAGAACGGTACAATGTTTCAAAATCCAAAAATGCGTTCGATAAGTCCATGGAATTTAAAACATGATTGCTGTTTTTAAGATAGCGCATGGGGAAAATTTTTTAATTTGGCAAAAACTCACATGCCATCCGTCACAAATACAAAACAATTGTCGGAGTAAAAATAATTGGCATGGAAAAATTTACCTCCGCTGCAATTTTGGATGCATTTGATTAAATTTTTTTTTTTTCATTAAAATAATGATACAGACAAGGGTAAAGTTTAAAATGCGAAATGGCTAGTATATCAAGACCTATCCATTTGGAAATTTTGAAGAAAACCTAATAAACCTATATAGGAGTTATTGCCTTTTATTGGTCAAATTTTCGTGATTTTATACATTTTGTCCATATTTCAAAAAACGATTTGAGATTGAAGTAAAGTTTTTATTTAGTTGATGAAATGTCCAGCATGTCATGCACTTTAGTCTACCTTTTATTTTTATATTAGAACTTGTTTGATGAACCGTTTTAGGAATTATTCTCCTTTATCATCAAATTGTAATGAATTTTAGACGTTAACTTTATAATGCAAAAAATGTTCATCATGTGATACGAGGCTCTATTCTTAATTATTCATCTGTTACCAGAAATTCTGACATTAATCAAAATTCACCCTTGACCTGCAATTGTGCAAGCTCGAAGTTTCGATATGAACCTAGTGGTCATGTTATTACAGGGGAATTCAACATCGTCCAGAATCGAGAGGTAAAAACTTTCCTTCAAAAAGGACTCAAATATCGTTCTCCTTCAAAAAGCATTTAGAAGGACTGCCGTGAGGTCATTGAAAAATAATCCTCAATTTTCTAAATTTATATACAAAATTTATCCTGCCTAATTTAATTTAAATAAATCCAATAGCAGCAGCGATCATACACCTTTTCTTGATCTTAAATCAAGGAAAGTTTAATATCAAAGTTCATGATAAAAGCGATGATTTCTTTTTCCCTATAGTTGATTTTCCCCATCTCGACGGCGATGTTCCGTTAACCCCTTCTTACGGGGTCTACATTTCACAACTTGTTCGATATGCACGAGTATGTATTGATGTTTCTGACTTCAACGACCAAAATTTTTATCGAACTGAGAAAAAACTTCTGCACCAATGGTTTAGATATCATAAATTGATAAATTCATACTCTAAATTTTATTATAGATACATATTGACTTATTAAGGAAATTTGGTTCTACATACAGGGCTCTTATACAACAGGGCATTTCACATCCAAACTTCTATGGAAATACATTTTACAAAGCGCATAAATTCAAAAATTGTCCTTTTAAACTCATTAATCCCTTGAACAAACTTTTTCATAAAGGATTTAAATACAGCATTGTTGTTAAATCTTTACTTCTTGTTTTTGTTGGCAAAGATATTGATGAGCTCCTAAATGCTTTACACCGTAAATTAATTAAAAGGTTTTTCATATTGGCAGTATTTGGCATTGCATAATATCATATTCTCCTTACATAATTGATGATGTCGTTATACGAAATCTATTTAGAAGTATATCAATTAAAGTTTCATATGTGAGAAGGCTTGATGTCATACTCAACGGACATTATAGCTAGCTGTCAGTAACTGTAAAGCATTTGTCAGGACAGTACCCATGTGTATCGTCTTCATGTTTTATGTACTTCATTGTTAGGGTACTCGTCTTGATAAGTTGGACTTTTTTCTAGTTTGATTTTTACTTTGATTCTTTTTGTGTATTTGCCATTAACCACACATAGGGGAAGGGTTTGGATTCAAGAAAACGAGTTTAACCCCACCGCAATTTTTGCGCCTGTCCCAGGTCAGGAATATGTTGAACATTGGCTTGTCCTTGTCTGTTTATAAAATTTAGTTTCATGATATTCGGGTTTATGAATGTGTAATGTTTCCATTGATTTATTCATTTTTTTTT
>MJUU01050050.1:28644-48674 GCA_002080025.1 Modiolus philippinarum
AAATGGATATGTTCCTGACCAGACGCGTATTTGGACCGTACGCGAACGGTCCCGACCATCCGAGTATTTTTTTCGAAATACGCTTACGGTCGGCTATTTCAAAGTCTTGCATGTTCTTGGATTATATATCAATACATTAAAAACCCGTATACAATATTATTTAAAGAAATGAGCTCTTATGTTTAGAAACAAATAAGATTTTCTAAAAATCATTATTTTAAAGAAAATATAAGACAAAACTAAGAATTTACTTTACTACAATTATGTTTTGAAGATGCTTTTATAAAATGGTCTTATTAATTGAACGTTATTTGAGTAAAATATTTAAGAAAAACTAGTGTTATGTCAAAAAGATAAATGGAATGTTAACTGAAATAAAATGTATGGTCTCATGAGAAAAAAATCATTGATGACTACCTCTAAGGAACAACAACATTTTCCCCAATTATCCCAAAAAGGGTGCATATCCCAAAATCTTGTAAAAGGCTGAATGAATATTACAGCGGAAATTACACAGTGATACCACTATCGTCAAAGTGCAATCGACGAGATCATTATTATAGTCAAGCAATATATGCAATTGTTGAATAAAAATCATCATTACTGTAATAAACATTATTGATTTGATTACAATAATAATTTCTTAATCGGGATCGCATCAATTCTTTAGACCAGTTTAATGATCTCATTGATTCGCACTTGGCCGATAGTAAATAATCTCTGTCCACGAGCAAAACTCGTCAAAGTAAAAATGCAGTTTATGTATCACCTATAAAATATCTATGAAAATATGAAAATATCCTTTTTTATTTCACTCCTATAATTTTGTAGAGGTCGATTTGTGCTTTAATAGAAAAAAGGTAATATTGACCGACGCCGGAGGCGAAGGTTAGTATTGAAATTTTTAGGTCTATTTAAACGCATATCGACCTCTACAAAAGACCCGTAACTGTGTTATTACATAATCAGCTTACATGGAAATTGGCAGGCTTTTCAAAAAAATTTGCTTTTTTTTAGATAGCTGTCAAACATACGGAACTTAAATAAAATTAAAACAATAAAGTAAGAAAATACCCCGATTGTGAATCGCATGTTCTTACTATCGATCACCTTCCGGGTATGTTGTAAATAGTGGTCTACATTCAAAATGCTTCTTTCTTCTGTCAGCAGAGAGAAAAGACGTCTGCTGGTATCCCAATGCCATTTTGTTGATCCTTGAAATCTTTGGTTTACCGAACATACTTCTAATACGGCATTTCTGATTGGCTGAAAGTCGTGTGACTTCAGGATTTATGACGTCATCGGTCAGTATCGTTTTTTTATCAAACAATATCAAGATTGATGGAATATCATGTGACATGTTTTAAACCAATGAAATTATTCAAATAAAATCATTATGTAATAATAGTAATTTATTATTTTTATAATGACCTAATAATTTATACGGTTTTCAGTGGTAGTTTTGACTGTAACTTACTTTTTAGTTTGAATAACGAATGTAGTGTCTGTAATTTTCATTGTACTCATACGGTCTAAATATACGCGTATGGTCCAGCTCGTATCAGACCGTACAGGTACATTGTGTATACTCATACGGTCCGACCATAGGCATACGGTCGGACCATATGAGTATACGCATACGGTCTGGACCACAGCGTATGGTCTGGAACAGATATACAAAGACAGCCCACAGATCATTACATGTACAACACATATACAAAACACTAAATTAAAAGTTACATTAGGAATAATGACAACAGATATTGATTTAACAAATTTTTCCAAATAAGAGAAAAAATATAATATTAATAATAAATGACGTATTAACCGCTGAGTACTGCTTTCAAAAATGCCAATTTTTTCCTAACTAAAACTCTTTAGTATAGTATGTTGCTAATTTTTCAATAGCAACAGAAAAATTTTAAAAAATTCAAGTCGCCCTCGAAAAGAAAGATCCAAACCCTTATAAATATAATATTTTCATCTTGAAACCCTAAAATGGCAGTCTGTGCATTTGCATAAAAATCAATACCTATAGTTTTCAATAATTCTCCAAAGACAACCACAAGTATTCAACTCCATTGTAGTCCCACAAAATATGGGTTAGTTTTGTTTCATAACAGAGGGAGCACAACTCAGTCTCTTTCAGATAGTTGTGCAAAAAGGAATTTGTTTGAAGAATTCTATGTAATAATTTAAACTGGAGAGCCTGAAGCTGTGAATATTTGTTACTGAAAAGGGAACATGAAACAAATAATCGCTACATTCTTGGTCCTCTAAATGTCATTTATTTTCAATTTTTTCCTGAATTTTTAAAGTAGTTTCTTTGATATTCTAAATAAATAATGATTATAATATTTACATAATTTAGATTCCCCCTTAATAATTTTTACATATTTACATTGAACATCATCAATTTTTGGCCATGCCTTTGGACTT
Organism: Modiolus philippinarum; assembly: GCA_002080025.1. Classification (NCBI taxonomy): domain Eukaryota; kingdom Metazoa; phylum Mollusca; class Bivalvia; order Mytilida; family Modiolidae; genus Modiolus; species Modiolus philippinarum. The sequence goes on from MJUU01050050.1 coordinate 31,084, forward strand.
CGATTTTTGTAAATTTCACTCCTTTGTTCCTTAAGTATTCTACTGCTGTTATTTTTTTTCCTCGCTCTAGAATTATTTTCTTCCAAAAACTTGGGATAGCACTTAATACACTGTTATACTAGATGTGAAATTAATCTGAAGATGAAATTTAATCTTCAATTCCTCCCATGAGTAAAATTTGTTATCTTCCTTTACAATATCATTAATGAAATATATGTTATTTCCACACCATAAAAGGTAAAAAAAAATTTCCATTGATTTTAAATTATTGTTTAGTGATATTGACCCATTCAGGATATCTACAGCCTCTGTTAATTTGTTGTTTAAGTTTACAAAAGTTTACAAAGATATCCCTCCAGATAGAATTTATTTTTCTTGCAAGGATATCTAATCTTTCTTAAATAATATACTACTACGCCATTTTTGTATCTGTCCCAACTGTCTGAAAATTTCCAGAGTCATTAAGGTTTTTTTTTTTTTCTTAGTCTTTATCCAAGAACACATGTTTAAAAGTACAAAAGCTAAGCAAAATTTTAAAGGTCAATTATTAATCAACATAAGACGTCAGGATATAATAAACAGCTGCGCCAAAAGCGCATGATACGCCCGTTCCCACTTTAAAGCAAACTGATTTAATGATTCTTGAAATTAAAAACTCCATAGGAACAAACATGACAAGGGACCTCTAATATGTATCAATTATTTAATCTGATGTTAAAGAGTCAAAAATTTATATTTGTTTAGGGGTAGTGATGTCTTAAAATAAAAGAATATCAATGTGTAGAAAGAAATTGCAATTTCATACTTGTTTTGAAATAATCAAAGTCCTATAACTCTGGAAGCCTTCCACAAAATAAAACGAAAGGGAGCTTTCTTCCGTCAATTCCAACAATCTTGCAAAGTTTCAAGAAAAATGAATAAAGCGTTCTTTAGCTAGAATATGACGTGTGGACGGAAATGGTATTTCATGTTTTTTTTTAAATAATTAAAGTCCCATAACTCTGGAACGAAACATCCTTACACAAAATAAAACAATAGGGAGCTTTCTTCCGTCATATCCTACAATCTTGCAAAGTTTGAAGAAAATGATCAAAGCGTTCTCTAGTTAAAGTACGACATGTGGACGAAAATTGCAATTTCAAGCTTTTTTTAAATAATCAAAGTCCCATAACTCTAGAACGAATAATCCAACGACAAAATAGAACAATAGGGAGCTTTCTTCCGTCATACCCAACAATCCTGCAAAGTTTCAAGAAAAATGTTCAAAGAGTTCTCTAGTTAGAGTACGACGTGTGGACGGACACCGGTAGGCCATATTACGTCCCGTCAAAGACAGGCGTATAAAAAATTAAAACCATACACATGGATAAAACATACAAATGCAAAAAAACATAAAGATGAAGAAGATTAATAAGTGAGAATTTTTTTAATGGATATTACTAGTAAATTCGATAGAGTAACGCGAAAAAACATTAAAAGACTTTATTATGAGGGTGGTTTTAAAAATGAAAGATATCGAAAGTTATCTTATCTCAATTAAAGCGTAATGGGAAAGTAGATTTGTATGTGAAGGTTTACCAAATTGATTTTATATAAACATTACACTACTTTTGGTAAAAATTGGCTGGTATTTACTATGAAAATGTCAGCGGAAAACTTTTTCCAGTATACGAGAGTATCAAAAACATTGTGATGTTGAATTTAAAGTGAGTTGGAAGAATATGAAAATACCAAAACAGTTTCTATTAAATGAAAAACAAAGTCTATGGGGCAATAGATAGGGAACACTCGATACTGGATTAAGAGTGATATTATTTGCGTCAATGATATTTTGAGTGATTAAGTGATTTCAGTCAGCATGTTGTGTTAATATAAAAATAAGTGGATTGCAAAATTTTCTGCAGTTATGATACAAAATCAAAACTATTGCTTCTTGATAAAAAAAGAAAAATCCACAAAAATAACTGTTAATATAAATAGAAGTGCATTTTTATACAAAAGTTATTAAAATGTTGTAGGGATAACAAATATATAAATTATGACATGAATTGTTGCTGAAGGAAAAAGAGGAAAAATAATCAGATGGTATCAATGCTTGGTTTTCTTTTTTTTAGTGTCAAAAAACCTGTTACAAATAATATCGATCTACTTATTTTCCAATATATTAAAGAAAACAAACTGAAATGAATCGATGGAAACTAGGGAATTTCATATAAAACCATGTAAAAAGTCATTATTTAGATGGAACACTAAATTAATAATTGGGGTATTGAAGGCAATTATGAACTGTCAGTATTTAGTACAGTGATGGTCAGACATTAGAAAAATATTCTAACGGAATTACGCAATTAATATTAAAAAACACATTAAAACATATGGTATTTGGATAACATTTTCTTATAAACATTATTTTTATATCATCTTACTTTTCTTTAGAAATTTCCATCCGCAATCGTATCTTACAGAACAAGAAAATGATAATAATAAAAAGCAAAACAAGCAAATCTCTTAAATTTATTCAGAGAATAAATTGCAACAGTGGTTTGGCAGCAGACTAGGACCCTCGAGCTGGCCGTCAGTTAAGCGGCGAGCACTCCTTGATTCATCTTTCTAAATTTACTTTTGTCATATTCTTTTCGTTTTTTTTTTTTTAGATAGTGGTCATAGAGTTAGTAGTCTACCTGTATTGAGCTTTGTACTATATGGTAACAGGATAGAGAAAGGGAGGTTTGGGTACCCATAAACTGGTTTAACCTTAGCACTAGCTATTGCCAGTACCATGTCCCCTGTTCCTATCGTTATAAATGTTTGTCTCTAGTCTGTTATTCGTTTTTACTAGTGCGGTTCCCCTGAGGATTGTGGCATGTAAATGTTATTTTCGGCCATTGTAGGTGTTTAGTGTTATCTTGAAAAAAAAATAATGCAAACGCAGTAATTTACATAATACTGAAGTTGTAGTTATTTTGGATTCTGCATATGCGAATTTCGACAACTTATGTCGCTTCATTGCAGATAAAATCAAAATATTGGAATTCCATATACCGAATAATGCGTAAAGACTGATAGAGAATAAATTACCAAATAAGACATAAATAGAAAGCTAAAATCAGTTAAGGACAGAGCCATTCAAGAGGGAGATACTCATAAGTTTTAAACAAAATTTGGTTAAATTCAGATTTGGTTTTAAGCATTTTAAACATTTTTTGAAATTGTGGATTTCCTTTGTTTGGGTTCTAGTGCTGCAAATGAGGAATAAATTTCCGAAATGGCCATACAACTCATTAAAATTATTGCAGATGGAGTTAACATATATGTTATGTGTCATGGTCTCATGTTCATTTACTCCATATCCTTTCGTAATATATGTGCAAGTTTCGAGATCAATTCGATTTTCGGGCCAGCACCGAAGTACTGGCTACTGGGTTGGTGAATACCCTTGGGGACTAACAGTCCACCAGCAGAATCGGCCGATTGGTAATAAATAATATAATAACGAAGTTGCTGTTAATTGGGATTCTGCATATTCCAAAATCATAGAAAAGTGCATTTTTAATGAAACTATACATTAGAAGTTGACTTGTAAGGAGATTGCACTTGTGAGGTTTATTGTAACAAACCTAATCAATATAAAGAAGATAGATTGTTCTCACCCTACCTGTAGTGCCTTTTATGTAACCAAAACCCGGTTGAGATTTTTGGGTGTCACACGTGGGTGAGACAAGCTATACGCACTTTTCCCCCAAAATTACGGTATTAAAAGCGCTACATGAGTGATAAATAGCGTACATTATTGTGTTTGATGCAGTTAATTTTCGAAAAGCAATAAAATGTGTTGTGTTCATAAAGAAAGCTATAAGTTAAAACAAGTCATTCAAAAATCCTGCGCTCGAGTAAAGAAACGACACGAAAGTCTAATTCCAAATCAACGATTTTAGTGTATGTAAGTGAAAAGAAATAAAAATTTAGAGTCAGTCAAGTAAATGAATGTGCAATGTATAATTTTTAGATTATTTAGTATCGACAGAAATCTATCATTACCCATGAGAGTACGTAACATTCGTTAAATTCCACTAAATTGTATCGGTGAGTTTAGTTCGAGATCTCCTAAAAAGTTTTGAAAACCACTAATTCTTAGGATAATAGTGTAAAAAAGTTTAAAATATCAATATGGATCAAAAAGAAATAACTTTCACAGAAGAACTCTTAAAAATTCAAATAACTAAATACCGAAGTTACTGTGAATTTAAATTCTGCATATGCGCATTTCGACAACTTATGTCTCTTCAGTGCAGATAAAATCTAAACGTTTGGAAGACCATTAACTCAAAAATGTTAAAAGACTGATAGAGAATAAATAACCAATATGATCCAAAGGTAAAGCCAAAGTCAGCTAAGGACAGAGCTTTGCATGAGGGAGATACTCCTTAGTTTTTAACAAAATTTACAAAAAAATAGATATTGTAGGGTTCCAAATAGAATCGGCTTTCGGGTCAGCACCGAAGTACTGACTACTGGGCTGGTGAATACCCTCGGGACTAACAGTCCACCAGCAGTGGCATCGACCCAGTGGTAACAAATAACTAAATACCGAAGTTACTGTGAATTTAAATTCTGCATATGCAAAGGACAATCAAAAATTATATCTCTCAAAAACGAAAATTGACCAAATTATAATAAGCATAATTTGTTACAAGTACAAATGTTAACAAAACCAGGGAAGATTAGTATCTCTTACGAAGGTAAGACTGTTGTTCTGTTCAGATTAATAAGAATCTCGTATAACTTTATTGAAAACAAAACACAAAGTTTATTGAATTAATTTGTGAAGGTCTCATAATTAATGCCTTTGATTTCATAAAATTAAGAAATAAAATGAAATTTTAAAGTTAACATAATTGAAAAAAATGGATAATTTTCAGATTTAAAATAAAAGTAAAAATGGAAATGTTCAGTATTTTAAAAACCAATCACAAGGAAATTATCATTCTGTAACCTGCCTGGGTGAGCTTTTCCTCTGAAACTACTCGGCAAATAAAATCAAACCTAGCCAAGATAGTCTTAAAGTGGCCCCCTGCAAAAAAAGGCGCTTTTTCAGGTTTGGAGTTTTTCAAAGATATCTCTGTTGGTATGGGGTACTGTTTTTAATTTTTAACAATTTTTGCTTATTCTTGTATGTAAAATGCAGATATATTTTCTTGTATTTGGGTTGAAAATATCAATAAATCATTCAAATATTCTTTAATTGTTTTGAATATGCGAAGTTTCATCAGAGGATGACCTCCAATTTTACTTAATGCATAACAACAACGGTAATTGACTGTCAGGGAAAACGTGTAAAAATGTTTAAAAAAAATCAGGGATTACATGTAATCCCTAGGATTTTTAGGGATTTCGTGTATTCCTTAAATCGGCCAGGGATACGTGAAATCCCTGATTTTGTCAGGGATTACATGTAATCCCTAATTACACAGATTCCCTGTAACATATACATACAACTTTAGTTCTTTTAGTTCTTCTTTAAATGAACATTGCGCACAAGTTCCGGGATGTTTTACACTCCATCCAGGAGTCTACTCCCGTGAATGGCAGAAGAAGTCAAATTTTGTCGTTAATTACACAAAAGCAGACGATAACTTTGTCGGCGCTAAACTGCGATTGCTTATTTGAGTCTGGGTGATTCTGAATACTGATTTAAATATAACGAATATATTTGCAAAAACACTTACCAGAATGTTTTTCCAACTGTGTGAATATCAGACATTTGGCTCTATTTGCAAAAAAGCGTCCTTTATGCACTGTGACTTCATGTATAGCTTTACGTCCATTTACAACTACATATAGTTTTGTTCCGAGTCGGAAACTAAAAATATCTCCATACTTATTCCTGTATTCCTGGTACGTTGTCTGTATTCTGTTGCCTGAGAATCTACCAGTTATGAAATCTACTAGTTGTGACATCACTGGACCTGGAGGTAATCGTGCATGTTTTTTAGACTTACTGTTGTCTGACAATATCATTTTGATCCAACATAAAATAATGCAACACAGCAATACAGCAAGTGTAACTGTTATAATACTCAAGTCGTTAATTAATGATGCCATTTCTGTAAGAAGATAAACCAGAAAAAAGATACAAAGAAGTCTTTCATTATAAACAGTTAGGCACCATCTGATGTCTTCTGTGAAAAAACATCAGATTCTCTCATTGTCATTTAGATTTGTTTCTTTATTGCACTTATGGAAGGGTTGGTTCTGGATTAGGACAACGTCTTGTGCTTCCGTTACATTTCGGTTAAAGGAAGCAACAGTCTTTTATAATATGCTTATTTATAAATACAGAGGTTTTGAATATTTGATACAGTGCATGACGTTCATTTCGTATTCACACTATGACGTCATACCCTTTATTGCATGGCTTACCCTTTATCACACGGCTAGCCCTGAATCATATACCCTTTTTTTCCAAAAAAAAAAAACATTTTTTTTTTCAATTCAACTTTTTTATTTAAGAAAATTCGGGGGGTAAAAAAAATTTGGGGAGGGTAACAAAAATTTGTTCTAGGGATAATTTATTTTTCGATGATCAGTAAAAAAAATCTTGCAAACCTTTTTCCTATACATTTTAGATTTATTACATCCAACTCTTGTTCTTTCTGTCCATTTTGAATTTTTTTGCTTTGCTAAATACATGCATTTTCTCTTGCCGATTTCACCTTTTGACGGTAATTTGGGGGATTTAGTAGTCCTGTTTAAATATATGATAAACTGTAAAATACATGGCAAAATCGGTATCACATGCCGTATCATCCCACGGGCTGATATTGGTAAATCGGGATAAAACAGTATGTGACACGGATTTTGCCATGTTTTAATCCCTACGTATCACGTGGGTCAGTGCTGTCAGTGATTTTACTCCAAAGGCAAGCCTAATCCTAACTGACAGGTATATATAATAGCTGTGTATTTCGAAAGACAATTACATGTACAGTATCAGCAAGTTATCTTTAAAAAAGTGGAACATGCAAAGAAGAAATTGTAGAAACTATTAAGCAGTTACACATATAAAGGGAATTCTTATCATTTGATACCTTAGAGGATATCACGTGTAATTCAATACGCCTTTAATGGTCATCGAACAATAGCTCAATTAATACCAATGTGATACATGCGTCAATAAATAGGAACCTCTAAAAAGAGACATAAGATTAAATAGAAAAATATTCACCATATCAAGATCTACCTTTGAAGAAAATCAACATGCCTATATAGAAGTTATATCCCTTTATTGGTCAATTTTTCGTGTTTTAAAACATTTTGTCTATACAAAAAGTCATGTTTTTCAAAAACTACATTTGAGTAGAGACAAAAAAAAAATATCATCGGCCAAAGAGCTAACATCGTGAGTTAGGCTGCAAGTAGAAATCTATTATACGGTAAGGCGAAGCCGCACCGTTTAAAAGATTTCTACTTGAAGCCTAACTCACAATGTTAGCTCTTTAGCCGATGATATTTTTTTTTTGTCTTCTGTGTACAGTTTCCACAAGTATTTTGTTCTATTAAAGATTATTCACAATATAATGATCTATTATGTGTCACACGTATAAATTTATCTCCGTATTTGTAAGCGTGCTAAAAATAGCCATTTATTGATTTTATGTAAATATTGATTCAACACTACAAGGTGCTATAAAAATACGTACGAGAAATATAATGTCGTTTTTACAGAGAACGATAATTTAAAAATTACCAGTGCACTTTTTTGTTTCAATGTCACGAAAAATGAAAAATATTGATCCTCCAGCACGACTGCGTGTTAAATAAAAATCATCAAAACACGTTGCACGAAAATAACCCTGTGCAAGCCTCAAATATTCCACGTGGTTGTGTTGTTATACTCACAATAATTTTTCTCGCGGAAACACTGTAATTTGTAAGAATTGTATGAAACAATCACCGATTACAAAAACCTCTACTAATTTTGCCTTTAAATTTAGATCATATTGGTTATTTGTTCTCTTTCAGTTTTAAATATCTTTCAGTTATGGCCTTTCAAACGTTTAGATTTTATCTGCACTGAAGAGAAATTAGTTGTCGAAATGCGCATATGCCGAAACTAAATTCACAGAAACTTTGGTATTAAGTTTTTTCGAAAGGATGAGGTGTGTGGTGATGTCGACATGGTCCGTTGTGGTGCTTGAATGGTGATGACAGGTCTCCCGTCGTACCAGAGTAGCTTGCGCAGTAATCTTGGTCAGAAATTTGAGGTGTGGAGAGTCTTCCTACATGATTCACCCCTAGCTCTCCAGACGACAAAGGAAGACACAAACGGCAGTCAAATTTGCTCATCAAGTGTAAGTGTATATCCATTGTGTTAGGGCCACAGTCATCACAGCATCAACGTAGGTGATCATTCACACAATTTAACCGAACACAATTCGCAAAAACCATAGTCCAAGTGGCAAAAATATAAGGTAGTTAAAAAAACACCGGAAAATTGTTGACCGCAGCGGTCCTGACTTGGTACAGACATTTCAGAAGAAATGGTGGGTAAAGCCGGTATTATAGTGCGTAAAATCCCCCCTTCCATTGCGGTGGTGTCCGAAAGTAACTCAACAGCAATTGCCATTGGCATGTCACAGTGAAATGTTCATTCCAGTACTAAGTAATATGAGATTTTGAATGTTCTATTGCGTTGCTGAATGGTAAATTTCATTTTCTTACCCTAAGACAAAAATAATTAAAATCCGTGGTATATCTCACTTCTCTTATTTGAAAGCAAGATCAAGGGGAAAGTTTGAAAAACATATGTTTATCTCTTTCTTCACAGATATCAAAATGGCAAATCTGTATCACAAAAATTATCGACAAATACAAAGCCAAAAATAATAGTGTGATGAACAAGACATCACAGAAAACAAAAGCACCGACAACACTGTCAACCGCATTGGTCATGAATTTGTACAAGCATTTGAAAAAATGGCGCGCAGAACATCTCCTTTTATTGCGGTAGTTTCTGGTAGCCATTCAACAGCAATATTTACATCGCACACGAGTCACGTAAAAGAGACTCTCTGTTGTCTCTATTTTTTTTTATTCTTATCAGATGGACAGATGATAGCAAAATAGCTGATCAGTCGTGTCAACTAAATGTTAGCGAAAATTTGGAGAATATGAAAGTATGACTTTGAACGATTTTAAATTATTTATGCAAAAAACAAAAAGCAAACAATAATTAATAATAATATAATAATATTAATGAGGGTATGTACTAAGGGAAATGGCGAGGAAAAAATCGAAATTTGATCAAATTAAATGGCGAAACAACCGGTAAAGGATTAAGAAGTTCAACATGGATACGGGGTAGATTAAGATGAAATATGAATGGAAAAGATAAATAATATCAAGACTTGCATGACGGCCTGGAAATCAAGAGACTTGACATATAACGCAAAAGTTTTAATTATTAACTCATTTGTTTTTCTAATTATAGTTTATGAAATTGAAATAAAATGAATACCTGATATATATGAAAAGGAAATAAATCACCTACTTTGGGCCTTCATTTTGGGATGGGAAAAATAACCAAAATCAAAACAAGTTAAAAGTATGTATTCCATTATTAATTCGGAATAACACAATGGAAAGCTTTAGGTAAATGCTGATTAACATCATATGATAAAACATTTAACGCAAAGTTTTTCTTGGGTACCTGTTCAATGACTGAAAGTCTAAATTTAAGACCTCCTACATATTACAAAAACCTCTTGATTTCCTGGGCTGAATTCCAAAAATTTCAAGAATGTCAAACAAGGAATGAACTACTGATCACCGCTTGAAAAAAGCTTATTTGGAAACTCTAAATTGGGATTTAATATGGTAGGGTATTATTTTATGCTAATTTTTTGAAAAGTAGGATAAAAAGTGTAAAAGATGTGTAGGATCAAAATACAAAATCGTTCCAGGGTGCAACCGAAATTTTTTATACACTTGTAGATAGAAGGAACTGGGTTTCAGAATATAGCCATATAGAAGCAAGCATTTAATCTTACCAAATACTGCAATAAACCGTTCAAAATGAAAACTTTCTTACAGTTTGTAAAAATAGTTTCGGCTCTGTCATAGAGGTATCGGATAAAAAACTGAAGGATATCCAATGGTTCTATCACAAAGCAGCTATCCCAAATTGCAAGTTTCAATGGGAACTATTGTTTTGAAACCAAATTACCGTGGGAAAATATTTGGCCTAAATCTCTATAAAAACTTAGGAAATAGGAAATCACAACAATTTCAGTGGAAAATACTGTATAAAACTGCTCCAGAAAATGAATAAATCAAATGGCATTTGTCATTTTTGTAGAGAAAAAGAAACTCTGATACATCTTTTTGTAAATTGTAAATCAATTGATGAAGATTGGCACGACATGTATAAGAAAATAATTAGGTTCTGTGTAGTAAGGGGTACTGGACAATTTCAAAAATGCGAACAGAAAATAATAACTGGAAATAGTTTTAAAGAAATTAATGTAGATATGTTACTCATCGATACAGTTTTGGTCACGGTAAATGGGTAATTTGGAAAATTAGAAATATATCCAAATATCAAAATAAAATAATTACAAATAAATAAGATCTTCAATGAACGGTGAGGAAACCCCATACCCAACGGCAGGTCGGAGTCGGCCCCTAAATAAAGAGTAATCAAGTTCAGGGAAATAAACATCATCCTAGACTCTTATAGACATAAAGTAAACTAACTAGAAAACAGACAAGACACACAAAGGCTTAATAAATATCCTGACTTTGGACAGGCGCAAACCTGCTGCGGCGGGGTTAAACTAGTTTTATTGGGCCCAAACCTTCCCCCTAGCGAATGTTATAAGTAAAAAAATAAAAAAGAACTAAATATACGGACATAAATATGAAATCACAAAAGACTACTAGCAGGTAACTGACATGCCAGCTCCAGCCCCATTACCAACTGACAAATTAAATTATGTAACCTTAGTATACAGTTTCCACCAAGATCCCTTCCTGTGAGGAGTTTAGCATAATGAAATCATGCATATACCTTGAACACATAACCCATGTCCATGCAATACAGATTTTAGAAATTTAGAATGTGTTTAGTTAAAATGCAAAGACCCTATCAAAAAATCAATGTTAATACCAAAGAAGGCCATACGTAATGACTTGACGACAATACCGTAATTATCACCCTTATGAATTAGACGATTTAAAGGTTTTATAAGTTTGTTAGGCGAGTTCAAGTATTTTTTACTCTTATGTAAAACATTACCGTAAAATAAGGGATTGAAATACCTGCCTTGATTAGATGTTTACAGGTTCTATTGTATTTATGAACTAAGTCTTTATATCAATGATAGACTTTAGTACAGGTTTTAACCAGTTTATGATAACGAAAACCCTGATGTAATAGTTATTCAGTTATGAAAAGATTCCGTTCATTTAAATCGCAAACGTTATTACATAATAAATCCATTATAATCCATAAGGTAGAGTCGGAGTAACAATTTATTATGCGTCTCTTTGAACAGAAATATGTCAACCCAGTACTTCACGAATTTACAAGAATTTTCATTTCAAAATAAACTGTGTATAACCAAATTCGAGACATAAACATTGCCATAATTACATATTATATATGTTATTTGAAAAGTAAAATTAAAACACAATTGAAAAGAAAGTTTACTCACCACGTTCACTTGATATACTTTGATCACAGATTACCCGTGTATAAACGCGATTAAATGTCTTCCGAACCCCGGAGTTCAATTTGGTGTAAAATGTATTTCAATTCTAAGGAGAAACCTCGGTCGCTGAACTCCCTGCACCAAGTTAGTTATTTTTGATTGAAGTGGAGATAAATTCGATTTAAATATTGAAGATGCTATTGATATGCTAATAAAAATTTTTGCGGCCATCTTGGAAATGTCACCCTTTTAATTTTTTTCCATTGCATGTTGTTCGCTGTGTCAAAATCTGCGTAAAAATCAATATAAATGAATAAAGTTTAATATTTTAGTAAGGTGAGCTGCAAAGGTAGAATATTTGATTCCAAATGCCAACAATGATGATAATCATGATGATATCTTTTTAAACTTGTTAGCATCGGAAAATCAAGCAAGGTCTACGGCTTGATTTGAACCCCTACTTTTTTGTCATTTATGGCAACACTGCCTGTACTATGTCCTAGACCACTCGAAAACCAAAGCTATATATAAATATATAGCTTTCGGTAACCGGGTCTTTCATCCTTGTAGGTTGTTACTAGGGTTGTAAAATAGTACACGATGAACATTAGGTGGGTAGGAAATAGAAAGAAGAAGGATAAGGTTGCAACAAGTAAGATTCATAAGGTATATAGATAATACTGTAGAACACAGCTCGACATGAATGATAATGTGTTGGTAAGGTGAGCTGCAAAGGTAGAATATATGATTCAGAATACCAAAAGTAATGAAAACAGTCTTGAAATGGCTTCCATTGAAAATAATGTATCGCATAAGTAAATTTTTGTAAATTTTGTTGAAACTAAGGAGTATCTCCCTCATGCAAAGTTCTGTCCTTAGCTGATTTTGGCTTTCTATTTAGATCATATTTGGTAATTGTTCTCTATCAGTTTTTAAACATCTTTGACTTTATGGTCTTCCAAACGTTTAGATTTTATACGCACTGAAGGGACATAAGTTGTCGAAATGCGCATATGCAGAATCATAATTCACAGTAACTTCGGTATTTAGTTATTTCCTACCTATGACCTTTTTGAACATTGATGCAAAATATGGTTGATTTCTGCAAAGCAGTTCCAGAGATATTGAATCATCAACTTTTAATTTAAAATGGCGATCATCTTGAAAATGGAGGCCATTTTGAAAAGTTTCTGGCTGTCATGCAAAACTAAAGCAGTGTGCCACGTATCAAATGATACATTTCAGGCATCTTTGACAAAACCTCTTAACAAAAATCCCGGAAGTAAAATAATAATAATAATAAAATTAATAAAAAAAACTAACAAGATATAACTGTGTTCGCGGAACAAAACACAAAAGTCCTCCTCACGAACTGTCGTATCGAATTTCAGGGGATAACGATACCCCCTTGAAAATATTGGCAGGGGTTCCCCTTATAAATTAGGTTAAACACATTGCTGAAATAAAAACATAACTTGCATTCTTCTCAAAATTTGAATTTTTTTGTTATGGTTTCCACGGTTTGCTAAGTAATACATATCGCTGTAAAAAAAAAAAAAAAAAAAAAAAAAAAAAAAANAAAAAAAAACAATTCTCGAAATTTTAGGACTTTCGCTTGGTTTCCATGGCACCCAATGCTCCATTATCCATAACAACCAATTCAAAAAATACAAATGGGCAGGGGTTCCCATTATTACTTTAGTAATACGTATTGCTGTAAAAAGATACAAAAATATGTTTATCTCAAAATTAAAGGTTTCTTGCTTGGTTTCCGTTGCAACTAAATGCTTGATTATCCATATATTACAAACAATTTCATACCTCATTTCTAATATAAGTTGGGCAGGTGTTCCCCTTATTACCTAAGTAATATATATCGCCTTAATAAAGATACAAAAACATATTTTTCTCAAACTTATAGGTTTTTGGCTTGATTTCTGACAACCAAATGCTCCATTATCCATTAAAACCAATTTTATACTTTGCATAAAAAAATTGGACAGGGGTTCCATTACTGCCTAAGTAATACATATGTCTGTAATAAAAATACAAAAAAATCTCAAAATTCTAGGTTTCTAGCTTTGAACCATGGCAACCAAATGCTCCATCATCCATTTGAACCAAGTTTTTTACCCCTTTTCAAAAAATAATTTGGGCAGGGGTTCCCCTTATCACGTACGTAATACATATAGCTGTAATAAAAATACAAAAGCTTGTTCTCAAAATTATAGGTTTCTGGATTTGTTTCCATGGCAACCAAATGCTTCACTGTATAATAGTTTTCATTTAAAACTTCTTTCTTAAATAAATTTGGCCAGGATATTACCCTTTAATCTAGGTAAAACATTCTGCTGCAATCAAAACATAAGAAACAGCATAAAACATGCTTTTCTAAAAATTCTTTCTTTTATCCGAACATCAAAATTATTTTTTTTTTAAATCTGGGTTGTTTCCGTGGCAACCAAATGCTCTTTTATCCATTACACCCAAAATCAGACTCCCTTCCCGAAAAAAATGGGACAAAGGTTCCATTTATAACTTATGTAACACATATTGCTGCAATCAAAGAATAATCAACAACATAAACTATTATTTTTCTCAAAACTTTTGGGGTTGGGTTCCATGGCAACAGTAGCTATTTTGAAATTTCCAATGCTGTGGAATCCTTTCTTACATGACAAACACCATTTCTATGAAGTTTCATTGAGCTAGTGTTGAAGTTTTTGAGATATAGTGAGAAATATGTTGAAAAATATTTAAAATTTCATATTGCCATAGGGTTAACATTGGCTACCTCACCCCTTGTACCCTTAATGAACCCCTTTGAAAAATTTTTTGTTTTATCCATTACACCCAATTTCAGACTCCTTTCCAAAACAAAAATAAATTGGACAGGTGTTCCCCTTATAGCATATGTTAAATCAGAATATTTATCAACATAAACTACTATTTTCTCAAAATTTCCATGTTTTGGTTAAGTTTCCATGGCAACAGTGGTTATTTTGAAATTTCCAATACTATTGAATTCTTTCCTACATGACAAAGACCTTTCCTATGAAGTATCATACAGCTAATATTAAAAGTTTTTGAGATACAGTAAGAAGTATGGTGAAAAACGCTCAAAAATTCACTTTCCAATCAAGTTAACATTGGCCACCCCTTCCCTTTTTGAGCCCCCCCCCCCAAATGTACCCTTAATGTACCCCTTTGATAAAATTTTTGTTTTATCCATTACACCCACATTTCAGACTTCCATCAAACAAAAAAATGGGCAAGGGTTCCCCGTATAATATCTGTAACAAAAATTGCTATAATTAAAATATAATCGTCAACATAAACTACTATCTTCTCAACATTTCCATTCTTTGGTTTGGTTTCCATGGCAGCTGTACTTATTTCGAAAATTTCAATGCTTTCTTCCTTGACAAACACCTTTCCTATGAAGTTCCATGGAGCTGGTATTAGAAGTTTTTGAGATACAGTGAGAAATTAGTGATAAACATTAAAAAGTTCATTTTCCCTATGTGTTCACTTTTTTTTTCTTCAATCAAATAGTTTTTATTGCAATAATTGCACGTAGTAACAAATTACGTAGTCTACAGCATTAAACTAAAGTATCCTTGTAGATTAGTTTACTAATATTTCCCGGGAGAATAGTAAGTTAAAAGGATTAAGTTAATTCTGTTTATACATAAAATATCTCACAGTTCATAATTGATATAAATCAATTAGTAACTATTCTCTTATGATTGAGGGATGTCATTTTTCTGAACATACTTAATTTTTTAAGTTTTTAAGTTTTGTTTTTCTTTTCAAACATTGTTTTTTACTATTAATTTCGTATCATGACAAAATTTTAGAGGCTTCTCTTGCCCTGTTCTCTTTTCGATTGTAGAATTTATTGATATGGTTAATATTGGCGACCCGACCCTTTTTGAGCCCCCAAATGAACCCTAAATGAACCCCCTTTGGAAAACTTTTTAGATATATAGGTGCAACATCCTACAAAATTTGAAAGTGCTAGGCTAAACAGTCTCTGAGATCTTGTTCGGACAAGTACATTGGTAAGAGAATAAGAAAGAAATCGGAACAATAAAAATTCAGGATGCTGGTACCAAAGTCTCTTAAACGAATTCCAGAATCAGAAATCAGGGCTACAAATAACTTCCACACAGCTTATGCAACATGTCTGTTACGTTTTGTTCAAATCTGAGCACTTTGACTTTTCCCGCTTCCATGGAATCGATTGCCATTTTGAAGTCTTGGACACCAGAAGCGAATTTTTCACATCTTGGGAAATCTTTTTGTAATATTTTATCCAAAATCTGACCATTTCCGTTTTCCCGCCCTCTTGAACTTTCCATGGCAATGGGTGCAATTTTGAAGTCTTGGAGACCAGAAACCAATTCTCCATGTCATAATAAGCAACCTGCATGTAAAGTTTCATCCTAATCCAAGCACTTTTATTTTTCCGCCTTTTTGCTGTTTCCATGGCGATGGGTGTCATTTTGAGAATTCCAAGACCGCATCGCACATTGTCACATTAGGATCCATCTTCCTATGAAGTTTGGTCAAGAGCAGTCTCTGAGAAATTGCGTAGACAAAATGCTGGCGGAGAGACGAGAAGAAAAAACAAAAATAACTAGATTTGCAAATGCAAACAATAGATGATTTCACACCTGGCACTCAATTCGATGATTCCATCTTGTTCGCAGTGACTTCGTCTGGGGCAACATAACAAGTGATGATATGTTTGCCTGCAAATACAAGTCATCCAAACCAGATTCCATACTCAATTTCTCTTTGAATGAATACTGTGTTGTTTATTTATCACCAATGATTGTAATAATGTGTTCTGAAATAATTGCTTTTCTATTCCTCATAAAATCATAAGATTTAGTGTCATAAACTTATTATTTTTTCGTCTATCAGTCTTAATACTACTTTGATTCACCGGTTAAAACATTTTCTGGATTGCTTCAGATGGGAGATGCTTCATCATTTTTAGCTCACCAGGCTATGCCAGTGTGAGCTTTTGCTATCACTTGGCGTCCGTCCGTCCGTCGTAAACTTTTCATTCAAAGATCTTCTCCTCTGAAACCACTGAGCCAATTGGAACCAAACGTGGTCACAATAGTCCTTGGGTGGTCCCCTTCAAAAAAGGTATCCGGCATGTCCGTACCTAATCCAAGATGGCCGCCAGCGGGGAACATAGTTTTAACATTGGACCCTATGGAAAAGACATTCAAANCCAATTATAACCAAACTTAGACACAATGGTCCTTAGATGGTCCCTTCCAAAAAAGGTATCCGACAGGTCCGTATCTAATCCAAGATGGCTGCCAGCGGGGAACATAGTTTTAACATTGGACCCTATGGAAATCACATTCAAAGATCTTCTTCTCAGAAACTACCGGTCCAATTATAACCCAACTAAGTCACAATGATCCTTAGATGATCCCTTCCAAAAAAGGTATCCGGCAAATCCGTACCTAATCCAAGATGGCCGCCAGCGGGGAACATATAAGTTTTAACATTGGACCCTATGCAAAAGACATTCAAAGATCTTCTTCTCAGAAACTACTAGTCAAATTATAACCAAACTTGGACACGATTGTCCTTAGATGGTCCCTTCCAAAAAAGGTATCCGACAGGTCCGTATCTAATCCAAGATGGCCGGCAGTGGGGAACATAGTTTTAACATTGGACCCTATGGAAATTACATTCAAAGATCTTCTCAGAGACTACCAGTCCAATTATAACTAAACTTAGTCACAATGGTTCTTAGATGGTCCCTTCCAAAAAAGGTATCCGACAGGTCCGTACCTAACCCAAGATGGCCACCAGCGGGGAACATAGTTTTAACATTGGACCCTATGG
>MJUU01050050.1:57395-67957 GCA_002080025.1 Modiolus philippinarum
TTTTATTTTCCAACATTGTATCACAACAGATAAGTAAGCCATAAAAACTAGATCAAATGACGAGGGTTGTTTATCTGAAAGGACTTGACAGCCTAAAATGGTCATTTTCGCTATTTTTTTGCAGGGGGAGGGGTACATTTTTTGCATCCCCAGATCATAAAAATGGCGTAAAGTGCCCAAATTTGAGTTCATTGTAAAGGATATTAAATTAACTGAAATTTGGTACCAAAGTTCACTACATATTACTTTTCATTAAATAATTATGGAGCTTAAAAGATGAAACTTAGGTTAAAACGAAAATACAAGAATTTTTCGCGGTGTACTATAAAAGTGGCCCTATACTGTCTATGCGTGCAGGTTATGTTCATGTTAACATTTTTTATTTTGAAGAGGGGATATAGGAGGACTGAAAAAAATCAGTCTAGATGTAAATGGGGGGGGGGTGGTGCACGGAAAGTGATTTCAGCCCATGGCCTAGTAGTTGCGTAAATTTACAGTGTTCATTACTTTAATTATTGTTGAAATCAACATCAGAAGGACGAAATGCATTATTACTCCACCTGGAATATAGTCCCATTATATAATAAACGATAATTCATTTATTTTCGTCGAGATTTTAAATAAACCCTGAGATTTTATTATGTTATATAAAGTAACTCATTTTATCCAAATAAAAATCATTCCGCATGAACGATTTTTTTTCAAAACTAATAGTTCATGTCATTTTACTAGGACAATATGGCGCCGACAAACGAGGTTCTGCCTGTCAGTCAGAGAAAGGATATTTGTAATTTATTGAGGATTACCGGATTTGGAAATATGAGAGCGTAACATTGACATATGAGTCGTTTTCTGTTGAATGTATTTAGGAACAGCTGAACAGACGGTTGGTTACTTGTCAAAAATTTTATACTCCATCACCAGTGCATTCGGTTTCGGAGATGGCAACACGATTCACGATTCGTGTAAAATTGAATTTATGTATTCCACTGGACATTCAAAGGCACCGCCAAATCAAATGGAATATTGTAAGGATTTACATATTACTAAAATTTTATTTGAACAACGTATTCTGGAGTTTCAAGGCTAAACGTCTGGAAAATGTTCGTGGGTTAAATTATAATATAATATGTTTAACTTTGAACATTTGTCGGATGCCACACAACCGATTTTCATCTTGGAAACGATTGCAACTGAGGAACTACCGGAACTTTCTAATAAGCTTTTTTGATGGCAATATCTGTTGTATAAGTGATAACATTTGAATTGTTTGTAGCATGGCTGCTGCCTTCTGCATGATGCTCACCGAAATCTGCTTCTTAAATATCTCTATCTCATTTATGTAATAAGACACTTGTTATTTTCCTCGTCGTTGTGTGTGATTTTGTTGCTGCTTTCAACATACATCACCACGGGCCGAACGTTAACAATCGAGCACAGAAGATGAAGCGATGTGTATTGCCTCCATCTTATTTCATAAACAAACGCGTAGGAATCATGTCAATTTCAGGAATGTAAACCGTGAAATCTATACCTTGAAAATTAAAGTATTAACGAATCAGATAACAGGATAAGTGACATTAACTACATTAGAATTAATCAGATATCTTTTGTCGTTTCCGATTTAATCCAATTGAAAGATTTAGGGTCAAAGTTCAAAGTGACCAATGGTATTGGTCATTTTGATAATTTGAATACCCTGATGCACAACCTGGAATGGAGATCTACCTTCCTATGAAGTTTTTGTTGGTGATTGTGCAAGTAGTCTCTCAGAATTTGACCGGACAAGATGATGGCAAGAAGAAGCGGAAAAATAACAAGAAGTCGACAAACTTTGTTTGGGCGACTTAATAAGAACAGAGTAAAAACAGTAAGTCACCAAACTTCATTTGGTTGATTTAATAAGAAACAGAGTAAAAACAGTAAGTCAACAAACTTCGTTAGGGTTACTTAATAATAAGAGTTGAGTAAAAACAATAACTTCGTTTGGGAGACTCAGTAAGGAACGCAACAAAATCATTAAGTCTTACAACTTCGTTTTTGGCCATGAGCTGAAATCACTTTCCGTGCATCCCCCACTTATGATCCAGTTCGATTTTTTTAAGTCCTTTTATATCCCATTTTTAAAATAAAACATGTTAACACGAATATAACCTGCACGCATAGACAGTATAGGGCCACTTTTATAGTACACCACACAAGATTCTTGTATTTTAGTTTTAACCCTAATTTCATCTTTTGACTTCATATTTTTATGTAGATAAGTTAGATGTACTGATATTTGGTACCGATTTGAAGCTTATGTAATATACTTTACAATGAACACAAGTTTGGTCCTTTTACGCCATTTTTATGATCTTGGGATGCAAAGAATTGTACCCCCTGCAAAAAATTGCGAAAATGATTTATTAGCTGTCAATTTCTTTCAGATAAATAAATCTCATCATTTGATTTAGTTTGATGCCTTATTTATCAGTTATGATACAACGTCGAAAGATAAGACCATTTAAGTCCTTACAATTTTTATTTTCGGTATAAAATGTTTGAAAAATGGAAATTTTCTGAATTTTAAATATTTTCACAATTTCGACTTTCTTACTTGCTGTTTTGACTTAGAGATGTAAAAACTTCACAAATTTGGTATATAACGTGAAAATTTTGATAAAATATCATTTCATCATATCTTAGCTATTAGATAGTATGCTTTTGAACATATTAGACAACTTTAACTCTCATAAATTGCAAACATATTACCCCTCCCTCTAAAAAATTTCAACGAAATTTATTTCATTTTATTCAGCTTGAAAAGCTTCAATATTGTATAAAAGTCAAATAACAAAACATTTCAAAAAAAATAATACACTGAGACTCCCATATATAACAAATAAGATCATGCGCGTGGTTAATGGGCAGTTATGCAACAATTCAAATTCCGAAATGCTGAAAATTTTCATTTTTCACCACAATCGCCTAAAATATTCAATTTTACCCATATGTTCGCGTTAAAATTGCATATTGCGATATATCAAATTCATTTTTTTAAAAAGAAAGAAAAAATATTAGTATATTTTGTTAATATATATATATATGTACAGACAGGCATACTTTTAGGATTTTTAAGCGTCATTTTTATAGGTAAGGGGTAAAATTTTCGATATTTTTTCTTGGTTTTTCTAAACATTGCTTTAAGGTGTCTCAGTGGTATTATTCCGCCATTTTTGTTTAATACTTGTTCATTTAGGTTTCATACATTTAGAAATTTAACAAAATAATTCCTAAAACGTTAATAAAGTTTCGAAGTATTTGGAATTTTTATTCCTTATCCATTTTACAACATTTTCATTACAAAAAGTTTAACTAAAACATGTGTGCTTTAAATCTGTAGCTGGATATACAGAACACGGAAATTAAGCAAGGGAGATAATTTGAAAAAAGAATNTCATATAGATATCACTAGAGAAATTAGGATTTCAAAGTTTATCTCACTTATTTCAACGGTGACCCCCTAATTTTTATTTTTGATATGCAAACAATATAATGAGTTTAAGACACATGCAAAGTAAAAACAAAATCTATAATATATTTTAAAATTTATCCACTCGTATAGTCATTTTCCTTATCATTTCTTTGTAAAATCCTTAAATTTTCAATTTCAATTTTTTTCGCTTAAATGCTCGGTGACCCCCAAATTTTATTTTATATTTTGAATAATACTACAATTATGTCTCTATACAGAAAATTTCACAAAAATCTATAATAGAAAATTAACACCCTGCAGACACCTTAAGATAATTTATATATCGGTTAGAACAATGAATTGGCATATCTGCAAATAAATCCTCCAGATATGTGACATATGACTATTTTAAAGTGAATTTGGAAAAATCTGATATGCTGAAAATTCCCATTTTTCATCAATTTTGTACAAAATATTAAGTGTAATCTGACATTTGGGACTTAAAATGACAAATCATGATAAAATAATGTAATAAAAGTAGGGGTAAGACTTTCGGTATTTAGAGTAACATTAAACACCCATTGTTTTTGTAAATAATGTTTTAAGACAAGTAATGTCTTGCAGATAACAATTAAATAGAAAATCTCCAGATATATCCCCAGATCTGACATATAATACGATTTAACAGGGAACGTAGGACAAATCTGAATAACAAAAGATTTCCATTTTTTTATCAATTTGGGTTAAAATATTGAGTTTAAGTCAACAAATGGTTACTAAAATATCAAATCATGATGTTATTCATGCATCCTTGTCATAAATAACGCACATTATGCGTGTTCTGGTTATTTTTATGCGAACAAAGACATAAAATTGACAATTTTAGGCAAAATTTGTTGGAGTAGGGTATTCATAGTCAAATTAAATACGCCTTGATTTTCTAAACACTGTTTTCAGACAGCTAAAGTATTCCTGCACTGAAGAGACATAAGTTGTCGAAATGCGCATATGCAGAAAATAAATTCACAGTAACTTCGGTATTTAGTTATTTAGAACAATTAATTATTGGCATATCTGCAGATAAATTCTCCAGATTTGCCATATATAATGGGTAAACAGTGAACTCTGGCTAAATCTGAATTGTTGAAAAATCCCCTTTGTCCTAACTTCGGGCACAATGTTGAGTTAAAGTCAACAAATGGCAGTTAGAATACCAATTCCTGGTGCAGTTCATGCTATATTGTCATTTTCAACACATATTTTGCGTGTTTGAGTTAATTTTCTGCGAACATAGACAAAAAATTGACAATTTTAGAGAAAATTTGTTGGGGTAAGGGTAAGATTTCGGTATTCAGAGTCACATTAAACACTCCTTGGTTTTCTTAGTAATGTTTTATGACAACTTACATATCCCTCAGAACAATTAATTTGCATATCTGCGGACATGTCCTCCAGATTTTGCATGTATAACGATTTAACAGTGAACGTTGGACAAATCTGAAATGTAGAAAATGCCCATAATTATCAATTTCGGGCATAATATTGCGGTCATGTCAACAAATGGCTGTTGAAATACGAAATTAGAATATAATGCATCCAAAATTGTCATGTACATCAATTTGCGTGTTCTGGTTATTTTTATGCGAACAAAGACATAAAATTGACAATTTTAGAGTAATTTATTGGGGTAGGGGCAAGTTTTATGGATGTAGGAAGTTTATAATACTTCAAAATTGCAATAATTTGTACCAGTTGTAAAGAAAACATTATGTACTTCAATTGTATACCAACTTTTCATGAATTTGTACCTCTCATCGATAAGATCAGGCAAAAAAGGGACTAAACTGTGTCGAAAACGTAAGTATTCAAAGAAGTGTTTTATTTGTCAGTTTAAAAGTGATAGTTTGGTAATTCAAAACATTATAACATTATGTTAACATGATTAATTTTTTGGCATTTGAGGACTTAAACTATTCCAAGAATTAAGAATTGAAAAAGATACTGGTTTCTAATGACCATTGAACTTGCACAATTTCGAAAAAAATCTTAAAATTTACGTCAACATATCGAAGGGGTAGGGGTATGGTTTTTCAATTTTTATAACATACATTGTATTGGGTATAGAAATGGCAGTTATGTGGAATATTTGTAAAGCTAATACCATAGGCTATCATTCTATACCATTTTTCATAAGTGGGAGGTACCAATCAACAATTTGAAGCAACTGAAAGAAAAACTTTTATCAAAAACGAAATTTTCGTTTGATATGTCTAAGAAGGGACCTGTTCGTACATTGCGTGCAGGTTATGTGGCGTTTTACATTTCCGCAAATTATTACGTTTCCGAAAAAATAATTACGTTTCCGGAATAAAAAGTATACCTTTCAGGAAAACTTATATGCTACATTTCCAGAAAGAAATACATTTCCGCTAATGAATTATCTTACATTTGTAAAATATTTTGTGGAATCATTTCCAAAATTAACAGTTTTTGTTTAATTTTTTTTTATTAAAAATAAAAATAAAAAACGATGACCACTATATTATCCAATAAATTTTGAAAGTTTAAACATTTTTAAATCTGCATCTTTGATCATATGCTGCATGTTCTCTGAAATTTGCACTAACGTATCAGGAACAACATAAAGTGTAACATGTAGTATTATAACCAACAAATGTTTATGTTTTGATATTTTTTTTCAAAATTCATTTTGTTGGATTTAAAAGGTTTTCATCTTTATCATTTATGTTCACCAATAAATTTAGAAGTGAACATAATGAATTTTTACTGGATTTATCAGTGAAGTCTTACTTAAGATAATCCCAATAGTATGCCCATCCATCCAGTACAGTGATTCTCAAAATCATTTTTGTCAAATATCTTTTTGAAGCCATTTAAAATATATTGAAAGAGAATAAAATATATTGAAATAGTGATAAAATCTACCTTTTGAACCAGGTAAATTTTCGCAAACGTAATACATGAAAATTTTCAGAAAAGTAAACTTTTAATATGCGGAAACGTACTAATTAACATTGAAAAGTAATACGCCCATGTTAACATGTTTAATTTTGAAGAGGGGATATAGAAGAACTGAAAAATATGGGTGGGGTTCATAATGGGGGGTGCACGAGGTTATTTCATTCTATGGATTATTTGGGAAACTTTATAATAAGTTGTTCATTTTAAAGTATGAAATAACATTAAAATTTGAGAAAAATACATGCAAGTGTTTTCTGTTTATCATCTGGAAGTGAAAAAAAGTGTGTTTTTGTAACAATCATGAGCAAATAATTCTTAAATGAGGAACTGGATTTTCATCAACAAGAGGCTCTCAAGAGACTGTATCGCTGACCTGACCATGGCTGACATAGATACTGGATTTTCATCAACAAGAGGCTCCCAATAGCCTGTATCGCTCACCTGACCATGGCTGACATAGATAAATGGCATTTCCGAAAGGATTCAATGTTAAACTATGTTCCCTACCTGAGGCCACCAGAGGACTTTTGTGATCAAGTTTTATAGCTCTAATTGGATTAGTGGTTTCAGAGACTAAATTCTTTTAATGGAACCTAATATAAACTATCTTAATGCTGGCAGCCATATTGGATGATATGTGGTCACCCCGAATAATTTATTGGAAGGTACCATCAAAGTACCATTGTGTTCTAAGTTGTTTCAGAAAGGATCTTTAAATGGGTTTGGATGCGTTATCCAATTCCACCTATTTCAGACCTCCTTTCAACATAATCTGGGCAGGGAGGGGTTTCCCTTAGAATCTTGGTAATTATTGCTGAAATTAAAACATGACAAGCCCCTCTCAAAAATATTTGACGGGGGTTCTCCTTATTGACTAGTGTTTATATATTTAACTAAACATAAAATTTAGTAAAATACTTTTTTCTAATATTAAAGTTTTCTAGTTTGGTTTCCATGGCAACCGAAAGATTGACCATCCATTACAACCCATAACAGAACACCATTAAAAAATTGGGCAGGAGTATCCCTTATAACCAAGTGTAGTACACATTGCTGAAATTTAAAACATTCAGAGTCCTCTTAAAAAAAAATTGGACAGGGGTTCCGGTTCCCCTTATATATTGCCGATATAAAAAAATCAAATATCTAGCAGAATACTTTTTTTTCTAAAATTTCAATTTTCTGGTCTAGTTTCCATGGCAACTGAGAGCTCCACCACCCATTACAACCCTTATCAGACTACAATTCACATTAAAATTTGGACAGGGGTTCCCCTTAAGGTCAAAGGGTCCAATGTAAAAAAATATGTTCCCCACTGGCAGCTATCTGGGATTAGTAACGGACCTGTCGAATAACTCTTTTGGATGGGATCATCTAACTGTGACTAAGTTTGGTTCTAATTGGACTAGTTCTAATTGGACTAGTAGTTTCTGAGAAGAAGATCTTTGAATGTATTTTCTATACAGAATGTCTTTTCCATAGGGTCCAATGTTAAAAATATATTCCCCGCTGGCGGCAATCTTGCTTCGGACCTGCCAGATATTTTTTTTTTGGATGGGACCACCTAAGGACCATTGTGGCCAAGTTTGGTTTTTAATTGGACAGGTACATTCTTTCTGAGAAGATCTTTTAATGTATTTTCTATAGGGTCCAATGTTAAAAATATGTTTCCTGCTGGCGGTCATCTTGGATCAGGTATAAACCTGCCGGATACCTTTTTTAGAAGAGAACATCTAAGGACTATTGTGACTAAGTTTGGTTATAATTGGACAGGTACATTCTGAGTAGATCTTTGCATGTCTTTTCCATTTGGTCCAATGTAAAAACTATGTTCCACGCTGGTGGCCATCTTGGATGAGGTACGGACATGCCGGATACCTTTTTTGGATATGAACTTCTAAGGACCATTGTGGCGAAGTTTGGTTTTATGGACTAGTAGTTTCTGAGAAGAAGATTTTTGAATGTATTTTCCATAGGGTCCAATGTTAAAACTATGTTTCCTGCTAGCGGCCATCTTGGATAAAGTTACGGACCTGCTGGATATAATTTTCAAAGGAGACCACCCAAGGACTATTGTGACCAAGTTTGTTTCCAATCGACCCAGTGGTTTCAGAGGAGAAAATCTTTGAATGAAAAGTTTACGACGGACGACGGATGCCAAGTGATGGCAAAAACTCACCCTAGCATAGCTAGGTGAGCTAAAAATGAACTTGACCTAAACTTTATAGTAGAAAACATAAAAATCTGAGAAAGTTGCGTTAAAGCGTTCTC
Source organism: Modiolus philippinarum (assembly GCA_002080025.1). NCBI lineage: Eukaryota > Metazoa > Mollusca > Bivalvia > Mytilida > Modiolidae > Modiolus > Modiolus philippinarum. The sequence continues at coordinate 66,106 of MJUU01050050.1, forward strand.
TTTTTATTATCCAGAAACAGAAAAACTTGTGTTTTTTAACAATCAAGGGCAAAAACTCTTGAACAACACATAGAAATTGTATGCTCTCTATATTTTTCAGTTATGGTGTACTTGTGCGTGAGAGAATTTCTCATATGGATATACTATTCATACTTTCAAATTTTGGCATTAATTTTTGTAATTTCGAAATGTAATCCTGACCATCTGTTTTATGTGCCCACGTCATACTATTTTATAACGCCAAGTTTTCATACATTCGACTTGATGCCCTGTGTTGTTATCGTCCACTAGCTTAAGACACTAGTGCTTTTGTCGGACAAAGGATGACAGTGATTGTAAGAGCACTTTGCCAGTTAAATTGATGTTTGTTGACAATCCCGCACCCATGACCAAGGAAGACATGGATGTAGCATTCCTCGACAATTAGCAAAGAATTCCGCTTAAACCGATGCTAGGGGCCGTCTTGAACTTACTATGAGGTATGAGCAAAGCTCATTGTTGAAGGCTTCATGGTGACTTCAAGATGAAGAACAACAATAAAAGCGTTGTTCCTTTGCTTGTTTTTACCATGCATTTGAAGAGACTTTGTCTCATGTGCATTTACTCCATATCCTTTTATTCACCGTTTGTCTCTCCTGCAATGTGGAGTCCGTAAAAAGATTCCCCGTGCGAGTGATGTATGCTCTCTATATTTTTCAGTTATGGTGTACTTGTGCGTGAGAGAATTTCTCATATGGATATACTATTCATACTTTCAAATTTTGGCATTAATTTTTGTTATTTCGAAATGTATTCCTGACCACCTGTTTTATGTGCCCTCATCATACTATTTTATAAGTTTTCTAACATTCGACTTGATGAGTGCCCTGTGTTTGTCCAGATGTTGTTATCGTCCACTAGCTTAAGACACTAGTGCTTTTGTCGGGCAAAGGATGACAGTGACTGTAAGAGCACTTTGCCAGTTAAGTTGATGTTTGTTGACAATCCCGCACCCATGACCAAGGAAGAAATGGATGTAGCATTGCTCGACAATTAGCAAAGAATTCCGCTTAAACCGGTGCTAGGGGCCGTCTTGAACTTACTATGAGGTATGAGCAAAGCTCATTGTTGAAGGCTTCATGGTGACTTCAAGATGAAGAACAACAATAGAAGCGTTGTTCCTTTGCTTGTTTTTTACCATGTAATTGTAGAGACTTTGTCTCCTGTGCATTTGCTCCATATCCTTTTATTCACCATTTACCCTTCATTTCATAGTAAGAAATCACTGTAAGAAATAGCATATTAAAAGTTGAGAAAGCTGTATACAAGCGTTCTATTTTTATCATCTGGAAACTGAAAAAATTGCTTTTTTTAATATTCAAGGGCAAATAAATCTTGAAGGACAAATGGGAATTTCAACAAAATCATACTTGACCTTCATTTTACAGTAAAAAAATACAATGTTAAAATTTGAGAAAGCTACGTAAAAGCGTTCTCTTTTTATCATCTAGAAACTGAAAAATTGCGGGTGTTTTTTTAACAATCAAGGGCAACTCTTTAATGACAAATTGGAATTTCGTCAAAATCGGACTTGACCTTTATTTCATAGTAAGATATAACATATTAAAATTTGGAAAAGCTGCATAAAAGCGTTCCCTTTTTATCATCTTGACACGAAAAAGTGTGACGGACGGACGTGTGGATCACTATATACCCCTGTCGGGGGTATAAAAAAGAACCTCACAGTCACAAATGATTTAAGTGATTCTTTTTTAGTGTTTTGTTTTGTTTTTAAATAATACTTACTTCCAACTTGCAGCTAATCTCGTTGTATGACAATTCAGATGTATTTTACCATGTAGTTTGTTGAAAA
>MJUU01050051.1:566-17663 GCA_002080025.1 Modiolus philippinarum
GAGAGCGTACAGAGAGATTTTCTAATTTCTAGAATTCATATAGTTTACTTACCAATATAGCTAACATATTGCTCATTGGCGGATCCAAAAGGGGGAGGGGTTCTGCGGGTTGGAGCCCCTTTTTCGGACAATCATGTATTTGTTAATTAATTTCTTGATTTTTCCCTAAGAAATATCCCAAAAACATTTCTTTCACTTCTAAATTGGAACCCCCCCATTTTTAGAATTCTCTGGATCTGCGCCTGTTACTTACGCAACCAATCAATCAAAAACCATCGTCTGTTGCTGACTAAACATCATACGTATATGATCGACATTTCTCAAACGATGTTTTTCCAGAATGCGTTAATACTGCTTAGCATTGGGTTGTTAATACCTCTAGTTAATACAGCTAAACATTGTTTACAGATTGTTTTATAAAGCCACTGAGATTGTTTATGGCATGTTTTAATACAGCTAAGCACTGAAATTGTGTTTAGGTTGTACCTTTTCAGATGTACGCTCAAACTGGTGCTAAGGTACATCTTGAACTTACTATGAGGTAGGAGTGTTTGCTCTTTGTTGGAGGAATCATTTCAATCTGAAGAACAACAACGAGTGCGTTGATTGTAAGAAAATCTAGCACGTAACATCGGTAGATGTAGGCAATGTATATAGAAATGGCCAGAAAATAATTCAGTTTGATTTTTACAAATCAAGAAAGTAAAAACGTGCATTCATATATGAACAAGTGCATCATAACTGACAAAATAAAGAGCATATACTTCAAAACAACGCTTTTATTGTTGTTCTTCATCTTGAAGTCACCACGAGGCCTTCAACAAAGAGCAAACACCCCTACCTCATAGTAAGTTCAACACGGCCCCTAGCACCGGATTGAGCGGAATTCATATACACGGACTCCAAACTGCACGAGAGACAAACTCCACCGTAAATGAATAAATAAAGGATGTAGAGTAAATGTACATGGGACAAAATCCCTGTTAATACATGGTAAGATTAAGCAAATGGAACAACGCTTTTATTGTTGCTCTTCATCTTGAAGTCACCATGAGGCCTTCAACAAAGAGCAAACACCTCATAGGAAGTTCAAGACGGCCCCTAGCACCGGATTGAGCGGAATTCACTTGCTAAATGATGAACAACGCTACATCCATGTATCCTGTTTTTCAAGGAAGGGTCGTCAACAAACATACATGTTCATGTTCTTACATACATCATGTTCTTCTTTCATAATTGATGACGTTGTTATACCAAATCTATTTGGTATAACATGTTCATGTTCATACATACATCATGTTCTTCTTTCATAATTGATGACGTTGTTATACCAAATCTATTTAGAAGTATTTCAATTGAAGTTTCATATGTAAGAAGGCTTGATATCATAGTCAACGAAAATTATGGCCTTAGCTAGCTGTCAATAACTGTGAGCATTTGTCCGGACAGTACCTGTGTGTATTGTCTTCATGTTTTATGTACTTCATTGTAAGGGTACTCGTCTTGATAAGTTGGACTTTTTTTCTAGTTTGATTTTTGCTTTGAGTCTTTTTGTGTATTTATTTTTTAGCCATTCACCACACATAGGGGGAGGGTTTGGATCCAAGAAAACGGGTTTAACCCCACCGCAATTTTTGCGCCTGTCCCAAGTCAGGAATATGTTGGTGATTGACTTGTCCGTGTCTTCTTATAAAATTTTAGTTTCTTGATATTTGGGTTATTGGATGTGGTTTGTTTCCATTGATTTATCCACTTTTTTACCCTTTTGGGGCCATTTAGGGCTTGCTATTTGGTGTGAGGTTCCTCACTGTGTTGAAGACCATACGGTGACCCCTAGATGCTTTGTTTTGGGTAGTTTTAACCTGGATATGGGATGTTGTCTCCTTGACATTTACCCCATTTTCTTTTTTTCATATGGATGTAGTGTTGTTCAACATTTAGCAAGTGAATTCCGCTCAAATCGATGCTAGGGGTCGTCATGAGATAGGAGTGTTTGCTCCTCGTTGAAGGCCTCATAAGGATTTCAAGATGAAGAACAACAATGAAAGCGCTGTTTCATTTACTTAATCTTACAATTTAGTCCTATATACATTTACTCCAAATCCCTTTATTGTTCATACGCACTGAGACGTTTTACAGCTTATGCTTATATGAATACTAGTGAGGCATTCGAAGGACACAAATTAATGTCAACTAATTGATTAAGCCTACTTCTGATGATGTGGATCTTACAGGAATAATTCTATTTGTAGAACTATTCCTGTAGAACCACATCGTCAGACGTGGCCTTAATAGTCTGTGTCAATGTCCTGTCTGGTTTCCCATCCGTTCATATTACTCGTGTATCTCAAACAATATAGATGTTCAAAGCATTTTGCTGGATCAGGGAACTGAAGGCTTTATATTTTGCAAATATTGCAAGCAGAACAGAGATTCTGATATAACATGAAAGCAAGCTAGTATACATAAACCTTTACTCAATTTTATCATCGATATAAAGACTTAGTTCATAAATACAATGCAACCTGTAAACATCTAATCAAGGCTAGTATTTCACATCCCTTATTTTACGATAATGTTTTACATAAGAGTAAAAAATACTTAAACTCGCCTAACAAACTTATAAAACCTTTAAATCGTCTAATTCATAAGGGTTATAATTACGGTATTGTCGTCAAGTCATTACGTATGGCCTTCTTTGGTATTAACATTGATTTTTTGATAGGGTCTTTGCAGTTTAACTAAACACATTCTGAATTTCTAAAATCTGTATTGCATGGACACGGGTTATGTATTCCGGTATATACATGAAACCATTATGCTAAACTCCTCACAGGAAGGGATCTTGGTACTGAGGGTACATAACTTACTTTGTCAGTTGGTGATGGGTCTGGAGCTGGCATGTCAGTTAACTGTTAGTAGTCTCTTGTGATTTCATGTTTTTGTCCGTATATTTAGTTCTTTCAGTTTCATTTTTCACAGTTGACTCAGTCCTGTTGCCAACTGAATTTTACTGTTGTTACGATTGTTTTTTGATTTATCACATTGGCTGTAGGGGGAAGGTGTGGATCCAATAAAACTAGTTTAACCTCGCCGCAGCAGGTTTGCGCCTGTCCTAAGTCAGGAATTTATTAAGCCTTTGTGTGTCTTGTCCTTTTTCTAGTTAGTTTACTTTATATTTTACGAAAGGATATGGAGTAAATGAACATGAGACCATAACACATATGTTAATCCCAACTGCAATAATTTTAATGAGCTGTATGGCCATTTCGGAAATATGTCTATAGGAGTCTAGGATGATGTTTGATTGCTCTTTGTTCAGGAGCCGACTCCGACCTGCCGTTGGTTGTGGGGTTTTCTCACCGTTCATTGAAGATCTTATGGTGGCTTTGAATTGTTATTACTCCCCTTTGGGTCGTTGTCTCTTTGACACATTCCCCGTTTCCCTTCTTTTTAGTTCACCTGGCTATGCCAGGGTGAGCTTTTGCCATCACTTGGCGTCCGGCGTCCGTCGTCCGTCCGTCCGGCGTAAACTTTTCATTCAAAGATCTTCTTCTCTGAAACCACTGGGCCAATTGGAACCAAATTTGGTCACAATAGTCCTTAGGTGGTCCCCTTTAAAAAAGGTATCCGGCAGGTCCGTACCTCATCCAAGATGGCCGCGAGCAGGGAACATAGTTTTAACATTTGACACTATGGAAAAGACATTCAAAGATCTTCTTCTCAGAAACTACCAGTCCAATTATAACCAAACTTAGTCACAATGGTCCTTAGGTGGTCCCTTCTACAAAAGGTATCCGACAGGTCCGTACCTTATCCAAGATGGCCGCCAGCGGGGAACATAGTTTTAACATTGGACTCTATGGGTAAACGCATTCAAAGATCTTCTCAGAAACTACCAGTTCAAATATAAAAAAACTTAGTCACAATGGTCCTTAGATGGTCCCTTCCGAAAAAGGTATCCGGCAGGACTGTACCCATTCCAAGATGGCCGCCAGCGGGGAACATAGTTTTAAGATTGGACCCTATGGAAAAGACATCCAAAGATCTTCTTCTAAGAAACTACCAGTCCAATTATAACCAAACTAAGTCACAATGGTCCTTAGATGGTCCCTTCCAAAAAATGTATCCGGCAGGTCCTTACCTAATCCAAGATGGCCACCAGCGGGGAACATAGTTTTAACATTGGACCCTATGGAAAAGACATTCAAAGATCTTCTTCTCAGAAACTACCAGTCCAATTATAACCAAACTTAGTCACAATGGTCCTTAGATGGTCCCTTCCAAAATAGATATCCAGCAGGTCTGTACCTAATCCAAGATGGCCGCTAGCGGGGAACATAGTTTTAACATTGGGCCTATGGGAAAGACATTCAAAGATTTTTTTCTCAAAAGCTACCCATCCAATTATAACCAAACTTAGTCACAATGGTCCTTAGATGGTCCCTTCCAAAAAAGGTATCTGGCAGGTCTGTACCTCATCCAAGATGGCCGCCAGCGGGAACATAGTTTTAACATTGGACCCTATGGAATATACATTCAAAGATCTTCTTCTCAGAAACTACTAGTCCAATTAGAACCAATCTAAGCCACAATGGTCCTTAGGAGGTCCCATCCCAAAAATGTATCTGGTAGGTCCGTACCTCATCCAAGATGGCCACCATCTGGAACATAGTTTTTACATTGGCCCTATTGATTTTAAGGGGAACCTCTGCCCAAATTTTTGAATTTTTATTTGAAAAGTGGTCTGCATGTTTTGATTTCAGCACTATGTATTACTTTAATTATAAGTGGAACCCCTGCCCATTTTTTTTTGAATGGTGTTCTGTTATGGGTTGTAATGGATGGTGGATCTTTCGGTTGCCATGGAAACCAAACAAGAATACTGTAATTTTAGAAAAAAAGTATTCTGCTAAATTTTATTTTTCATTTTTCCTATTGGATATGCCTTTTATCTATGTCAGCCATGGTCCAGGTGAGCGATACAGGCTCTTGAGAGCCTCTTGTTTCTATATGTATGTCTCAGCACGTTTTGATGTTTTTCTTGCCTTTTCTGCTATTTTGGAAAAGCCTTAGTACATTGCAATATTGGTTTTGATGTTTACTAAAATCGAACGTCTGAAATAGATAAGAAATACATGTATATTGCGGCAAGTACTATAGCTTGGTATTACCGGGACAAAACCAAAGCTACAGTATGCATACTTTGGTGAGAACTGTTTACAGTGCCATTCTTGAAATTGTGCTCACCAATATACGATGCTATTTATCCCCTTCATGCGTATTTTTAGAATAAGTTGTGATCATTTTTTTTCTGTATTTTGTTTTTCGATGGTCCTTTAAATCTATTTTTTTTAAATTGTCTAATTTTATAAAGATGAAAAGGTCTCTTTTGAAAGCTCAGGTGTCAAATTACACGAGTTGCATCCAAATTAATACGTTTTTAAATGTCTCTTTCAAAAATGAATAAAATGCATTCTTCTTGTAAAGAATGGTCTATCAAATTCTAGAGATAAAACCCCAAAGAATCTAATAAGAAAGTAAAGATTACAGGCAAGCATCAATGCATGTCAAACTTTAAATAAACAACAGCTGTGCACACTATGTAAATAAATTACCATTAGCTATGAAAAAGAAAGGAAATGGGGTAAATGTCAAGGAGACAACATCCCATCTCCTGATTAAAAAGATACAAAACAAAGCTAATATACCAATCATTCAGTTGTGCTCGGATTCCCTTATCAGACCCTCCTACCCATTATCTGAAATGTTTGTTTGTATGGGTGTTAACGCCACTTTGAACAGAATTTCAGCTATATCGTAACGGCCAGTTTTAGTAGCGGAGGAAGTCGGAGTATCCGGAGAGAACAGGGCTATATATCTAACATATTCGAATATGGTAAAAACGGAAGAGTTGACGGGCGAAAACTCGCTTATTTAGTCAATGACACCAAGTGTTCAAATGTTGTGAAACCACAATGGTGCATTACTGTTGCTGTTTACTGAGTAGTCCAATTGTATATTCCTTGCAATATTTTGAGTTCCTTATCTTAATTACACCGTATGTAAGTTCGGTTCTCAACATTGTATGCTTTTGTCAGCCTATGTTTGCCTATGTTTGCAAATTGATACAAGTTTATTATAAAAAGATGACATACATGGAATGTGTTGGTTTTGCAAGTGCCGAATATTAATCAAAATACTGGGCGAACCCACTGCTCAGTTTTAGACATTTGCGCCAGTGGCTTGCTGTAATGAAACAGATTTCCCTTTGTTTTACGTATAACAAGGAACATTATTGATTCCCGGTGATGTTTGTCGGTATGGCCCGTCATATATGTAAAGTTCATGTAGGCTGTCAGCAGAGGGTAAAATAATAATTTGAAAACAATTATTAATTAATTTTGTTCAAATTGAATCATTAGTTACTGAAATGATTCTTTTGGACAATGATTCTATTTAAAAAGCTTTTCATGATTCCTTTATCTGAAAGAATTACGCATAAAAGGGTAAAATTTGCGTTTGTGTAATTACAGATTCAGCATGTACAAATGCTCTGCCACTATCGTCAGGAACATGGAAAACTAGTAACAGAGGAACATGGGTTGTTAATGGCGCTGGAACACAAATATCTGGTTTTGAAGTAATTATAAGCACGGCTGAAGGTCCGTTCACAGTAACAATGGCATGTGAGGATGACACGACGGACACTGATGGTTACACCTTATTAAAGTAAGAATTTCGAAATCGGCTGAATTAAGCTTTCCATTTTCAGCCTTAACGTAACTAATACTCGTTTTCGGTCTGTACATGGTATTTCACATCCCTTATTTTACGGTAATTTTTTTTAAGTAAAAAATACTTAAACTCGCCTAACAAACTTATAAAACCTTTAAATCGTCTAATTCATAGGGGTTATAATTACGGTATTGGCGTAAATTAAAATTGATTAACTCTTTAGCCGAAGGCGGAGAGTTCTTAATATGACAAGAAAAAAAATCATGTGAGGCTTCAAGCCTATTAACAGCTCTAAAAGATGATCTTCGTGCTTCCGATAAAATATAGTGCGCAAGTTTCTTTCAAAATCGTATACATTGTGTATTTAAGTTATATTTCTTCATTTTCTTGAGTTGAATACGGTGTTGTTATATCAAATTGAAAACAATAGGCATGTTTATCAAATTTATCTTATTTTTTTATAATTTGTCAAAGATGAAAATAACATGAGTTTACCTGTGATATGATTGCATATATTTATAGCAATGAAATCGACATACATACGAAATCACACAATCCGATTATAGGAATAACTTAATACATGCAGACGTATGCAGCAGTTCTTTGGATGACTATGAAGTTTTGCAACGTGAAGATTTTCAGGGCTTTCGAGTTTCAGCTCCATCGGAGCTTTGATTTTTGATAGGGTCTTTGCATCTTAACTAAACACATTCTAAATTTCTAAAATAAGCATTGCATGCACACGGGTTATTTATTCTAGTATATGCATGAAATCATTATGCTAAACTCCTCATGGGAAGGGATCTTGGTGGAAGCTGTATACTGAGGATACATAACTTTATTTGTCGGTTGGTAATGGGTTTTGAGCTGGCATGTCAGTTAACTGTGATTTCATGTTATGTCCGTACATTTAGTTCTTTCAGTTTCATTTTTCACAAATGACTCAGTCCTGTGGCCAACTGAATTTTACTGTTGTTACGATTGTTTTTTTTTTATTTATCACATTGGCTACAGGGGGAGGGTTTGGGCCCAATAAAACTAGTTAAACCCCGCTGCAGCAGGTTTGCGCCTGTCCTAAGTCAGGAAATTTATTAAGCCTTTGTGTGTCTAGTCTGTTTTCTAGTTAGTTTAATTTATGTCTATAGGAGTCTAGGATGATGTTATTTCGCTTCCCTTGAATACTCTTATTTAGGTGCCGACTCCGACCTGCCGTTGGGTGTGGGGTTTCTTCGCCGTTCATTGAAGATCTTATGGTGGCTAGGAGTTGTTATTTCTCCCTTTTGGGTCGTTGTCTCTTTGACATATCCCCCGTTTCCCTTTTTTCTGTGAGTAAATTCTGGTATTGTTTTTTTTAGCTTACAAATGTATTTTTCTGCTCTGGGGGTCTTAATTGACAAATTGATAGTATTTCGAATCAAAATGTCGCTCCTCCAATTACTGTTTTAATCTTATATCTTTATACACCCCAATACGTGAACTTGCAGGTTTGTTTGAATTATTATTTTTTCCTCATTTATTGTTATGTTCTGTTAAACATCCATCACCTTATGCAACTGATATATGTAGTACTTTTGTATGGCTTTCATTACCATCTGTCTGTTTGAATTATTTCAGGTCTACAACAACCAAATTCGCTTTGGGAGGAAATAAATACATCTATGCATGCATTAAATTTACACCGTCGTCCTCGACATCAACAGATGCATACCAGTTTGCATTAGGCTCAAGTATGTGAATTATTATTATTATTGGATACCATAGGGTACTAGTCTCTAGTGTTTTGGTTCTAGCATGGAATTTGCGCCTGTACATTTAAATTCATCCTCCCAAGTCAGGTGTTCTGAGTCTACGTACTTTCCTATCGAACGTTCGAGGGAACGTACGTGGACTCGGAACACCTGATTTGTGAGGATGGTTGAAATTGAAAAGGTCAAAATTTAAGAAAAAAATGAGCCAAAAGTATTTGCTTTGTGGATAGTTCTGTACCCAACCCTGTTTCTTGACTCAGTTTCAAGGTTTATTTTGGCATATAATATATCTAAATACAATGCATTAACTTTTTAAATAAGCTAAACTAAATGTATTATTCATTGGTTAAGGTTCTGTCACCTCGAGTATATAAGGATTTGTCAACTGTAAATTAACAAAAAAAAAAAAAAAGATCTTCAGTAATCAACCGACACTTATTAAAATATCACTTTGAATACCATATGCATATCTTATTTTTCAGATATTAGTTTTTGATTATGTTTTTTATTTATTTTACGAACTGTTTTGAAACCAAATTTATTACTAATTGAATTGTTTGACTATTTATCATGCGCATTTTCAAGAAAAAAGGAAAAAAAAAGATGACGATTAGCCACATTGAAGAGTACACCATGTGTTCAGTCAATTCTGACAAAACTGGATTTGTTATATACATTTACAATGTGTGTCGCCCAAAAGGTTTTCAATTTATGAAACAAGAAGTATTAGGTTTTAAATATATGTATTAACCGAATACATTATTCTACACCATCATGCTTACCCTTCAGGAGTACGTGATGATACCCCTTGCTTACACTGCCATTGCATTACTAGTTCAAAAATGTATTTTGAAGTATTCATGAGATATGTCTTGTGTTTCGTTAGTTCTCTTGTGTTTCTACTAATATTCCAATTTTTTTTTATTTATCACTCGATCCTTTTGCTTTTATAAGCAGATATATTCAACTAATACATTGTGCATACAAAGTGGATGTTTGTTTTCTTTAATGTATAACATCTATCCATTACCAGGTCTTACCCTTTCTCAAGGTAATGGTATTATAGAATGACATTGAAAGAATATATATTTTTTTCTATTTAATATATATATATATATATGTATAGTTTACTAAAAAAAACAAAATCACAAGATTTCAGAAACATAGCAGCATTACCATTACGTAAAGAACAGCGTATGGGAAATTGTTTCTGAATAAAAAAATACTTCTTGTCAATTTATTTTAACCTTATTAAAATGCAGATAATATTTGCATAAAGTAAGTAATAACCGAACGGTCAATTCCATAGTCAATGAAAACATCGGACACACTAAGAAACAAACACATCACAGCAGAACTAAATAATGTGGACACGCATACAGGTGATCAATATGGACCCAGTGAGACCAGGTACACCGGTAAAGGAAGTGTTTCTTATAAGACACACACCGTGTTGTGCATCTATTAGTATAATGGAAGTTAAATCAAGTGGAGGGAAAGACGAATTTAAGTCGTTAAAGGGAAAGATCTGTTGTCCTTCCCAAAGCGGTAAACAAAATTGTGATGTCGGCCGTTAAATTCCGCATTGATGATATCAAGCTGTTCAAGCAACCTGTTGTTAGCAATCGAAAAACAATGAGTCTATAAAATATCTCCAAACAATCATACTAACCTATCGTAGGTACAAGGTTTGAAGAAACTTAGCAAATGGCTTCATTCTAGATTTTCTCTAGTTTTAATGATCTGGTAAGGTGAAAGATGAAAGATTATAGAAGCTTATAAATATATGAGAAATAGTTTACTTCCAAACAAGAACAAAGGTACAATAGGTTTGTAGGGAGGTACTTTCCATTTATGAAAGTATTCTCGGACTGTGAATGAAAAGAATTGCATTAGACTGATTACTTATTATTTTATGATTTTACATTAAAATACTAACACACAGCCTCACGGATATAATTCATGTATATTGCATGTTACAAATGTAGTAAATATTAAATTCAGTAGTTGTTCACATTTTAAACTAATATTTAGATAAATAGAGATTCTGAAGTCAGTAATAAGGTCAGACAAACTGTATACAATATGGAAAAGTACTCCACAGCAACGACCGGCTAATATTAAAAGGCAGAGTATACAATTCACTCAAACACTTAAAATTTCCTATTTAAGGGGGTAGACCTGGGGTAGGAGGAGATAACTCCGTTTTTCACTTTTTTAGTACTTACGCAAACAAATAGAATCATTACAATAGGTAATATCAAAATTTTAAAATTGTAAAAAAAATTTCCACACAGCAAATAAATATTAATTTTGTTATGAAAACAAATACCCAACATCCAGTTATTTATAATGAGTGCATTTTACCCTCCATTTTTGCAATGCTGTTCAAAGACAATGAAAATATGTAAAAGTCAGATTTCTTCCAAGGGAGGTAATTTATAGCAAAGATTCAGCAATTTTATTGTTTTTTACCCACTTTATTCTAAATTTAGAAAAAATGAGACGGTAGAATTTTCTAAAATTTTAATATATCTTACATATACAAGTTTTCTTTCTATTCTCAGTTTTTGATGAAAATTAAACGACAGAAATTTTTACAAGAAGTGTTTAATAGTGATCAAAATAGAGTAAAAATTTCAGCCTATACTATTCAGAACACCCATGTATTTCAGTTCAAACTAGTTAAATTAACTATCATTATTCATGCTTACTTTCACACATGTCTAGACTACAGAATTTTTCATTTGAAATAATTTTAGATCAAATACAAATTTAATTACAGCCAATTTTATACACCACAATCAAGTCCTGAACAGACCAAATAATATGAGGAAACAGGGTATCTTTGATGACCACTAGACATAAAACGGGACGGTAAATATTGTTGAAAATTGCTGAAAGTCAACATGAACATGTGTAGTTAAAAAACTGAAAATATTAAAAAAATTAAACGAGAGGAAAATTTTGGGCTTCCCCAGGTCTACCCCCTTAAGGAATAACTTTTGTTTATTTGATAATCAAATATGGCAAAACCTATTGAAACTTTGAAATTAGCTTGGATTTGTTTATCAAAATTTTTCACTTTTTCTAATTGGAGTATAGAGATATTGATGACATTTATAATCCTTTTATTTTGTCAAATTGATGTGTTTTCTTCTTTAATAAATATAAATACATTTGCCAGATTAACCGTTCTTAACTTGTAATAATTTGATGTAAAATACCTCCACAAATATTTCAATTAATCTCTAAGTAAACCCAAGACTTCTGACATTACTGTTGTTTATTCACTACACGAAGTGTTAGTGATTCACAAATTTATTCTTTATTCAAAACTTATGTTCGCAAATTATGTTTTCTTAAAGTGTTCATTTGAATGTTATTTGTTCACTGTATTTAAGTCATTTTCTAAGTATGCTTAAATGTCCTGCTTTAGTGTTGTGAACGAAAACAAATGCCTTATATCAAAATCAGTCTTGATATATGCTCTATATATTTCAGTTATTGTGTACTTGATTTTGAGATAATATCTAATATTGATACACTATCATACTTTCAAAATTTAGCATTTTATTTTTTGTCATTCCAAATGTTATTCTGACTACCTGTCTATAGTGCCCAAATCAAATGTATTATGCCACTGTTTCTTGCGTTTTACTCGATGAGTGTCTTGCGGTTGATTGTATGTTGTGATTGTCTTCTATAATTTTTTTTGTGGGTTAACGGATGACGAAGATTGTACATGAAAAAACATTTTTCCAGTTTTTATGTTTGAGATCCCGCATCCATTAGTAATAATTTAAAGACATGGATATAGCGGTGTTGACACCTAGTAATGAACTCCACTGAAAACGGCCGTCTTGAACTACTATGACGCACGAGGAAAGCTCATTGTTGAAGGTCTCATGGTGCATTCAAGTTGAAGAACAACACAAGCGTTGTTCCATTTTCTATTTTTTTACCAAGTATTCCTTGAGACTTTGTCTCATGTGCATTTACTCCATATTTGCTAATTTTCGTTCGCAGCAAATAATAAAATTCTTTATTGTAATACACTTTTCATTCATTACTTGAAAAAATCTTTTGAAAATTCTTTAAAAATTTGTGGTAAACAGTCATTTAATGACATAGTGCAAAGTCAAAAAATATAATAATATCACATGCAATGCATCAATAACAAAATATGTACGTTGGTTTTCTAGATCCGACCACCCTAGCAGTAGGAGTATATGAACGTATAGTGTTGTTGTCTACAGCTGCAACGTTCGACTTTACGACAAAATGTACAGACAAATCTACAGCAGCCGAGCGAACACATATGGCTATAAAAGATGGTATGTATCAAAAATACGAACATTTATTTCCAAACTTTTCCTGTTAATTAAGCAATAACAGTACATTATTTGAATACCCGAGGCCGTCAATCGTAGATTTGACGGTCAAAATGCAGTTTATAGGCGACGCGCAGCGGAGCCTATAAACGAATATTTTGACCGTCAAATCAAGATTGATGCCCTCGGGTATTCAAATAATGTACTAATATTGCGATTCTAATACAACATATCAATTGTATTTCGAATTTCGAATTTCGATGTTGCACAAGTAACAGCCAATTAAGTTATAAACATTTAATCTTAAATGTAAATTAAATCCTAAACAAATTAAACCAAATTAATTTACATTAAAATTTTAAATGTCATATAAATTCAATTTACGATCGTGCAACCCACTGACCCAGTCTGTTTCGTTAGTCACCAGCCCTATATCCATGGCTAGTCAAATCAATATCGGGCTAGTAAAAATATCTTATCGCTAGTGTGGGCTAGTTTTATTACCTTTTTCAAAAAGAATCTTCTGTTCCGGGCTGGTAATGCTAGGAAACTTCATAGCCCCTCTGGCCTATTAAGTCAAAAAGTTTTTTGGCGCCGACTGAATGATCTGCAAATAGAGACCTTGCTTTATTACTACATGTAAAGTGTAATTTGTTTATGCAATCAGTGCATGATTTCGTTTTGTTTTGTCATGTATTTGCGGAGACTTATTTTCATGTGCATTTACTCCATATCCCTTCATTGCTTATCAACAATGAATTAAAAATTTGAAAGAATTGAAGTCTTTATTACTGATATAATATCATTTGGATGCATCTTCTTTTTTTGTAGGCACAGTTTCAAGTGCTGTCATCGAGTGCCCAACGACCATTCTTGGTACATTTTCATACAGTGGAACGTCATGCTCCAGTACCTTTGTAGACATTTGCTCCACAAAATCACAATTGGTTTTTAATTATACTGTGTGTGGAGAGCAGCAGTTTTTCTCATGTAAGTTATAGATCTGAGTATAATTATCTGGAGATGACTCACAAATCTAATGAAAAGAGTACTCGTACATAATCAGTTTTGGCTTTACATTTAGATCATATTGGCTATTTGTTCTCTATCAGTTTTTAAACAACTTTGAGTTTACAGTCTTCCAAACGTTTAGATTTTATCTGCACTGAGGAGATATAAGTTGTCGGAATGCGCATATGCAGAATTTAAATTCACAGTAACTTCGGTATTTAGTCATTTATATTGCATCATCAAGATCCCGATTTGTTAACAGCTATAAACTGGAACATTTTAAATGGACTTGTATCCAGGGGACGGTTTGTTTTATTTTCTTATTCCACTTTCATTATATTTCTGTTCGAATTAAAACGTAGTTTCCAAATATATACAGCAATGTTTATTGTTCGACTTTAAATGTTATGTTAATTCATGCACTAAGAACAACAATTCAAGGTATAGAAAAGATAACAGTAAGCATCTACAATTACCACAATTAACAATTACATTCCACAAACAATAAGGGATCTGTGCAAGCATAACACAAATAAAAGACAAAGCCAAACAGCGACAGAAGCTCGGGATAGCCGGACTTGGTATTGACACCAGCAATGTCTCAACAGTATGACAACATACAAATAAAACCCAAAACAGGTAGACTATAATCATCTAGACCACAATTTTGAAAAAGATAAAATAAGATGAAACGTCATTTAAAAGGATGAACCAGGAAGTGTTCGGCGCTGTACTACTGGCTAGCTCAAGGGGACTCGTCTGCTTGTAAAGCACTGTCGCCCTACGGAAGAAAAATAAAACTCGAAACTTTCAAAAGGGTTTGTGAACAATAATCATGTATTTCAATAGACATCGGGCAGTATTAGTGAGGGCTAGCATACAGTCATGTGAAATGTTCAGGTCATTGGATCCCAAAGCCAATCCAATAGATTCTTGCAGAATAGTTTTTCTGGGTGTTTTATCATTTTGTTTTTTTGCGTTTTTAACGACATAACTGTAAACAGATGGATGAGAAATACCCTAAGTTTGCAGGTCATGCCACATTTTGATATCTACTATAAAAATTCTTAAATGTGTTTTAACAATTTATGATTTTTTTTTACCTTGTTGTAGACATTTGGAAGTGATAGTAGAGTTATGTTCATTAATGAGTGGTAAAGAGTAGCACAAACACATGCGAAAGCTGTTTGTTTTAAGAGATATCTATCTTAATTCATTTTTGTTTGTTTAGGTCTGTATGAGTACTCATATTCAACAACTCAGCTATGATGTCAACTGCAATGAACTCGCTGCTATTTACTCCTGTAGTATTTGCATTTTAGACTTGCATGACTTAGCTTCTTGGATAAATAATACTTACTTATAAACACTATGTCTGAATGGGTAGCATACCGTTCAAATATGTTCATTTAAATCTCTGCAAAACACTACTCGAATTATATCTTAAATGTTTTGATCCTACTGTACCATCGAAAATTGAAATCGAGATAAATTTGTCCTGGGGTAAAAACACTTTCTATTTTACAGCTGGTGGACTGCTACACTGTGTTTACACTACAACAGCAAATGGATACAATTACCTTACATTGTACAATGATGATGCATCTCCTGATGGTTCTACGTACCATCAGTATGCGTGTATGGTATGTTTAGTTTTGTTTATTACAATTATACATGTACTGCTTTAGTTCGCTTATCATTAATATAAGAAAGATAACAGAAAACACTACAATGGCCGTAAACCACAATCACATGCCACAATCCACCAGGGAACCGCACGAGAAAAACAATAAAATGACAAAAGACAAACATGGACAACGATAGGATCTCAGGATAGCCGGACTTGGTACCGGCACTAGCAAGAGCTAGCGGTAGGGTTAAACCGGTTTATGGGTACCCAAACCTCCCCTTTCTCTATCCCGTTTCCCTATAGAATAATAAAACATACAAATAAAACCATGTATCTTTTACGGTAATGATCATGTATCTAAAATCGTGTATCTTTTACGGTAATGATATTTGTGGAAATGTAAATACATATGCAACTTAACAACTAGCAACACGGCTACTACCAGATTAATAGTTATGCTAATAGACCATATCCAGGTTTACGGTCTGCTCTCCCTCATTTGGATTTTTAGACTGATCCCGGTATGGACATTTACTGGTCCCCATTCCCAGTTGTAAAGATCAATAAGGTGTGAATTTCTTAAAAACTGAATTATTTCTGTGAAAAGATGTCAACATTTGAAGCAACCGTGTGGAAATATTTTGAATCAGTTCTATACAGGGTTGGCCTATATTTTTGTCAGTGACATGCAACTGATTCCACGGTTCTTGAGTAGAAGTCCTGGAGATTTTTGTTTGTCCACATCCAAGAAAGATAACTCTTCCAAAGTGACAAATTAGGGAGTGCAGACCATGAACCTGGATATCATGTATTGTAAGATTATTTTGTAAGCCGCGTGTTTTTGGTTTTTTTTGGCCGAGGGATGTCTATCATTATTTCTGCTATTGTCTGATATTGATTGTCTAGTATAAAACGAAAGATGTACATAGGTAAGCCCCAAGGGAAAAATCGCCTTTCCAGAAAAACCGAATTCAATCAATAAAAGCATTTTCCATTACCTCTTTTTATACAGAATCTATGAGATTAGATCTTAAGTTAGTTTACTTCAGATCTTCTTATATTGGAAGTTTGCCTTACTCTTATCCATAACATTCGGAATTAGACTTAAGCATTTCACAAAATATTTTCCTTTTTTATCTTTGTTTAACGTATATCCCAAGAAATTTGTAATCATACTATAAACATTTTACTTTATACTATACGTTTATCTATTACAACTTTAGTAAATGTACATCCATGAGTATTGTGACTTAGACCTTTGCGTTTTATCTATTGTTTGTGAATAAACCGTTTGAAAATGAACTACATACTCCTTGAAAATTTTTGAAGGTATATACCACTAGTGATACAATAGTAACAGCATCAATAAATCCCGAGGAATGTTTTGACAGCTTACTCCAAACACCGACGTCAACAGTCCATGGCAGTGGAGTAACAAGAACCTTAACAAACTATGCAGATTGTAAGTTGTTTCGACGTTTATTATCAACATTACTTACAAATAAATAAGGCGGTGCATATTTACTGCTGTCAAATAGAAATTACTTGTTTTTCAGTTATATTCCTATCCACAGAGAAGTCGCCTTTATAGTATAATCACAAAATGTGATCAATTTCTATTGATTTACAGTAGCAC
>MJUU01050051.1:28004-39567 GCA_002080025.1 Modiolus philippinarum
ATCTCTACCACGGGGAATTTTTTTACCAACTCCACACTGCAATAAAAGACAAACTCCTGTATTGAATATTTTACGAAAGGATATGGAGTAAATGACATGTTTTATTATACAATGTACTATGGGGAAACAAGATAGAGAAAGTGGAGGTTTTGGTACCCACAGACCAGTATAACCCTACCGCAAGCTTTTGTTAGTGCCTGTTGTAAGTCTGGCTATCCATACTTCTTATCGTGGCCTCTGTGTGTCTTTTTATTGATGTTTTCTTGTGCAGTTTTCTGGTGGATTGTGGAATTTGTGTAATTTGTGGCAATTGTAGGTGTTTTCTGTTATCTTCCTTCATTAATTCCTTCTGTTCTTTGACTTTGATTGTTTAATGGTTACAAATAACAAAAAACATATTGTTTTACAGGAACAAAGACAAGAAGAAAAAGAAAAGGTAAAAGTTTATCTTTTATAAGATTGAAGAACACGTGACACTGTTTTACAATTACACGATGCTACTTATAGTGTTTATGAACCGGCTAAATCGGGTTAACAAATCGGTAAATTACCATACAAGTTTTAAAGCGTGAATGTTAAATAGGATATTTTTCTATTGTTACTCAGGTTTAAATTTTCCTTTTTCAGGAGGAGCGATTAACGGAGGAAAATAGTAATGATACTGATCAAAATGAAAATTTAGTTGAACAAAAAGATGTAAATGATAAAACTGATCTCGATAAAAATAGCAATTTAGATGAAAGTAGTATTAATAAAACTGATATAGAAAATGATGAGGGATATACCCATTCAGATAATGAAATTCAGAATAATAAAAACGAAAGCGATAATAACGAAAATACAAATAATGAGCAGCAAAAAGATAAAAATGAAAATCAGGAATCTGAAGATATAAGCAAAAATTCAGAAGGCAATTTTGAGGAGGATAAAAAAGTAAATGAGCAAACTGAAAATGATACAACTATAATTATCGCATCTGATCATTCTGAGAAAGACCAAAAAGTTTCAAAACATGATAAGAAAAATGATTTAGAACACAAAAATGTTGATGATAAAAATGAAATTGAACAATTGGAGAAAAACGAAAACAACGACCAAGAAAATGACCATACTGATGTCGACAGAGAAACTGACAGTTCATCTGAAACTGATAAAAAGGATGAAAAACAAACTCGAAATGTTAAAATCTTTGAAACTAGTGAATGGAATGCAGACTTAGAACAACAAGAAAATTCAGAAGATTTGGGTGATAAACGCACAGACCAGAACCCTAAAATAGTACAATACCATTTTGTAACACAGTAGAACTAATATACTTAGTAGACTCTTTCCTAATGTATACTTTCCTTAAACCCCACTAATATCCTTCCGTCTTTACGTTCAAAAATATTTGAAACTAAAGCGATAACAAGGAGTTTTTTGCTTTTGTTTTGCTTTGATTATATATACGGAATTACTTTGCCTTTCTGACTTTCAATCTCACATATAACATTATCTTATATAAATACATCGTTTAACAACTTAGTACTAACCACAATTACAAATCTTTCTGTTTAGATTTACCATACACCAATATACGGATTTTATTAGGTCTTACTTTTATTATCATTGAATTCCAGCATTTAATAATACACTGTTAGGTAAATGCAAGCATATTGTTCAAAATAAAATCTATTTTTTATCAATTTGAAAATGTTTTAATGGAAATATAGAAATGATGCAGGATTATTTTCACTTTCATGATCAAATGAAAGGTTTTGTAAAATTAGACATAAGTGTTTTATTGCTATGTGTTAATTATCATCATTATTTAATGTATATACTCATTGTATGATATTCTATATCATAAAATTATCCACCTTGCATTTCAGATTAAAGTCAAAGAACAAGAAGAGGTAAACTTTTAGCTAAATTTTAATGTCTTTAACCAAATAATCTCGCCAACAATGAAAATCAGTACGAACTCCCAATTGGCATATTTAATAACAGCAGTCCTTCAATGTCAGATTACATTTCCTACACATTTTTAAGTACGAAACTCTATGTCTATATTGTGTTTATTGTGTCATCTAGGGTCCTTTTTGATTTTGAAGTACTTACAGACTTTAATGCCTTTATGAGCATAGTAGAAATGCATTTGTTTTTAGATTACAAACGGTAGGTTTGTTATTTGATTGGCTTGAGTGACTACCTATACAAGAGTTAGTTTTACAGTTGTGTATTTTCATCAAGCGGTGTGAGAAATAAATTGTTTTTAAAATTTTTACACTTTCTGCTACGTTGTCGTTTTGAGCTTTACATAAAAGGACATGGAGAAAATGAACATGAGATCATACTCCAACTGCAATAATTTTCATAAGCTGTATGGCCATCATCAGCACCAAGAATCCAAACACAGGAAATCCATTATTGCAAAAAAAATGTTTAAAATGCATAAAACCAAACGAAATTCGAATAATCAGTTATATCAAATATAGCCAAGGACAAAACTATGCATGGTTTGTGTTTATACCTTATTAATGTTTTGAACATTTTGCTGGTCTTTCTACTTCATACTTACTTCAGTATTATTCCATTTCATGCACAGCATGTACATCGAAAATATCATTGTTACAACTCAGTTTCCAAGGTAAAAGCTATATTATTATAATAAAGTTCGAATAAACAAAGGTAACAGACACGAGCTTAAGAAAACAAGACGTGCAATAATTTTAAAATATTTAAAAGACGCATCCATATTGAAAAGATCAAATTTGAATAAGAATTGATGAAAGTAAAATCTTTTTCAGGAAAAAGAACAGGAAGAAAAGGATGAAGTAAGTTAAGTTTTTTCTGATGCTTTGTATATTTATTGCAACAGTTCTGAAGTAGTCCATAACTACCGTTTAATTTGTAATGTTATGTTTGCGGTTTACAATTTTGGCGATTTTTTGTTAGCAGTTGTTTTCGCGGACTAAAAAAATGCGTTCTTTCATTTCATCAAAGTTATATTTCATGTTATGCAATTTTTCTTCTTCAGATAAACTGCAAATAAGCGAAAACAATCTCTGTAATGGTTCCGGAATATCTATTAATAAACATTCAGCTATGAGACTTAAGACCTCCAGATGAAGAGCAACAATGGAAGCATTGCTCCATTTGCTTAGTCTTGCCATGTATTTTTTTTGGATTTCGTCCCATGTACATTTACTCCACATACCTTTTTTTCTTCATCAAGCCCATATAAGCTCATAACATATTGAATCAAGCAAGGTTATTGCGCGCTGTAAATAGTGTTTCAATATTCAATGGAAATACACAAAACACAATACGGGACTTCTGAGTCGTTTTCAAACCGTTTTAAAGTCCCGATACTACACGAAAAAATTAATACATCAATACATTGAGAGGGAATCACTAATCAATGAACGCTGTTGAGCTAAGGGTGGTGTATATTGAATCTGTTTTAGCGCTTCGTTAATTTTTTTTCGTCAATTAAACTTTAGTTAAAGAATTGACATGTAGAAACAATTATTAGTATACACTTTAATTTCATAAATATTTTGTTTTTTATGTGCCATGCATTTACTTAAATGGGTCAAGAATTCAGCCAATCCGTCTCACTGGTATTTGAGACGATCGTTTCCGCTTTCAATTACACCAGAGTTCCTATCTCGAAAGTCCCGTATTAAAATACTTGAAATAAAATTTGGAAGTTAAACATGAGGGTGCTTTTTAATTGCAATTATGAATATGTATTTCCGATTCTGTCTTGGACTAAGACACTTGAAATTCAAGTTAAGTAGTGCAAAGCGTATAATGTCCACATTTTGAATGTTGTGGGTATCCCGTACTGAATATTGTTCAACATTTATTTCAGACGAAAGAAAAGGACGAACAGGAAGAGGAGGTAAGGCAACTTTATTCAGTAATACAAGTCTAGATGTAGATATACTACCCAGTTAAAGTATCAAATCTTACTATTCAATTAATTGAATTGGTCTACATTTTATATCTACGTTACTATGTACAAAGTGGTAATTAGTATTGCCGTCTGATTAAAGTGAGTGTAGTTGGTACAATGTGATAAGTGATTGGCAGGTTAATGCTAAAACGTTATATTTGAACATCAGGTGTGCATACATATCCCTCTGAAAAATCAACACATATATTAGAAATTTCTTTATTTTTATCTTATAGAGATATATCGAATTGATTTTTGTGTCACTAAATTCAACACTATCAACCGTTTTGTATATAATGCGGTAGAAGCAAATATTTGCAATACCTTGCTTATATTCCAGGAGGAGGGATCCGAATCAGACGCTTCAGAAGAATCGAGCCGGGTAACAACTCCTGATCCAGAAGAAATCGAACGGAACATTAGGAAAATTGGAATGAAAAAGACAACAGAATTTAAGGTATATGTTCATCAATAATTTTTATAACATGGCAATAAACGCATCGTCACTGAAATATGAACACATACAAAATATGGGAGGTGTCTTAGTGAGCTATGATTTTGTTATTCTTATGTAACTATTGAATTACAAAACGGTGACTTAAAATGTTTCTTGTGGTGGTTTGACATTCGTAATCATGACGCAAATCGTCTGACGTACCAGTGGAGTTATACATATCTGGTTTGCAGTGACTGGAAATTATCTTCTAAGAAATATACTATTGCAGTACATTCGATCAAAACCAAACATATGAAATAAAAAGGGATAACAGGAAACACATACAATGGCTGATAATTACCGTGAAATGCTTTAATCAGCCAGAGAACTACACAGGAATAAGACATAAGACAAACGTAAACAACGATATGAACTCGGAACATACATCCGGACTCAACAACGTAATGAACTTGGGACACACATTCGGACTCGTTACCGGCAGCGATGGGGAACATGAATATACATATTGTACATGGATATTTGGCTATTTTTCTTATAGTCCTATGCTTTATTTTTTTTGTTTGGTTGTGCTTTACTAGTTTGATTATCAAATCTCACAATCCGTATTACAGATCAATGATGATAAATAAAATGCAAGCATTAACATGAACTTGAGACAATTAACATCCAAACGCCTATTTATTACAGATTTGTATTTCAATGGATTATAAAATTTGATTCTTTTAATAGCCACAAGGGGAGCTGAGTAAAGTTCTTGTATCACGACGAATGGAAGAGGAATCTCGTAAAAACAAAGAAAAAGGTAAATGGAAAAGAATGAAAAGTTTGTTCCGTGTGAAAACTAAGAAAATAAAAGATATGAGTCAAAATAAAGCTAAAGAAACCAAAAAGGGTGAGCCACAAACAGATTCGGATGAAGAGGAAGAAAAATCAAAGTTTGCACGTAACGTCGCACCATTTTTGGAACAGTATAATTATAAAAAGACTATGGAGAAACAACTTGACGAACAGCACGTCTGGGGTGGTGAAGAAGATTATGCAGAACGCCTCAAAGATTCAGATGATGAGGTTTGTCAGTTATTATGTGTGGTCCTATGTTTTTTATACAATTACAGTATATAACATACGTCAAGAAAACATATATATACTTTTCTCTAATTTCTAGCAAAAATAAACACCTCCTGATAGTTGGTTATCGAAATGATAATCAACATGGGTATTATTTGATCTCAGTTGGCGATTGGTCAATCATGTAAATGTCTCGTGTCAGTTTCTAGAAATAGTACAACCGGATGTTGATGAAATTAACACCTGCATCATTGTCTTGCGAAACTGTTCTTTTCATTTTTATGACTAAGATAACTCAATTTATTGACAATATGACATTTTTATCAAAAATATTTTATTCAACACCCTTTCAATGAATGGCACAATGATGCACATAGCAACGATGATAGCAACAAAATGGCGGCATACTTGAGACTGAAGACTACGGAGATCGCTTTACTTCAAAGAAATTTGGTAGAAATTAGAGAAACAATCTCTAATATTGTTTTCCGGTTTATTACGATAATTTCTCACATCTGGATAGTAAAATTTACACATTTTAAAGTTCTCGGATAAACCTCGAACTTTAAAATGTAAAGATTCATCTATCTCAATGTGAGAAATATACGTAGTAAACTGGAAACAATGTTAGAGACTATATGTATAACACATTAAAGCTAGGGATGAAGATAAAATTGGATATTACACCAATTGTTGTTGGTTATATATCCTCTTTCTGACTTTTGTATGTCTGTGTTCTTTTTCAATGCGATGATGAGCTCGACAATGATCGTCGAAATTACCACTGAGCAATTGGGAAGTAAACGTTCCCAAACATTTACTCTTTATTTTGTCGGTGGTTTTCATCTGATTTGTCTTTTTATCTCATTGACTTCGGCTTTTGACTACTCTGTTCTGTACTTTTGTTATTACTCCCATTTAAATACATATACATAGGGGAATTCTTTTTAGCACAATCAAAACGTTTAGATATCAAATTAAACAAATAACAATATAAAAACAAATGAAAGAACAAACAAATCTCTTGAATTCGAAGGGAGAACGGTTTAAGAAATTGTAGGCTAAACTCCACGTGGTAATAGATTTATACCAGCGCTTTTGTATTGGAATAATGAGTATTCGGCTGTTTTGATAATACCAAAGAAATAATAGTTCATATACTTGCATGTTCATTCTGTGAGTGCCTTTGTTTTGAATGTTGTGATTTCTATTTCTGTGCTTTGTGTCCGTCTAACGTCATTGTTTTGTGTGTGGCGCCATTGTTTTCTGTGTTCTCGTTTTGGCCATGTCTATGGACTTCGATTTTTGTGGATTTCCCTCCTTTGTTCCTTCGGTATTCTACTGCCGTTGTTTCTGTTCAGTAACTAACGTATTTTTATTTTATCTCAAGTCATATGATTTTAAATGTATTTTTGACTTCGATGGTAGAGCTTTCAATGTACTTCTGTTTACTTTACATATTTTATTTGTTTGTTTACTAATTGTTTGATTTACTTAAAAACTTAAAAAAAACGCATAAAGTGAATATCTTAAGCTGAGTACTTTTTGCAGGAGTTTGCAAATATCTTCAAAGAAGACAAAACAAAAGATGATCAAAAGGCAGAAAATGAAAAACTTGATAAAACACAGATTGAGATGTTGGATATGAAAGGACATAAATCCAAACATGCTAAAGGGAAATTTAACAGAGAACATTTACAAGACGATATGACTGATAAACAGAAAAGATTAAAAGAAAAAGAAGACCAAGCGAAAGACAGTGGTGTCGACAGTCCGGACTTTAAAAAGGAAAAGACAGACGTTAGCTACATTGACAACGATGAAGAAATGCAAGAGACTGAAATGACAGAACCACCACCTGGCTTTATAAAGGATAGTGCTGGGCGTATCATTGTAAGCACCACAAATTCATACAATTAATGTATTGAATGTACTTTAACGCTACAATATAAATAACATAAATTCAACAGCATAATGTTTCATACGAAACCATCAAAAATTAATACTAGCGAGAAACGATAAAGACAGCGTTTGTGAGCCTGTCTAAAATATATTTTAGTTCAAGGAAAAAAAAAGAGTCCTGTTTCAACAGTTTTGGTAATGAGTAATTCTTGTTTTGACTACTTTTTGATGATGGCTTTCCATATTATTTGATTCTAATTCTGCTGATGAGAGGTTACTTCATGAAACACGTATACAGCATATCAAATTGAACTATTTTTATGCAACTTATGTATTTGTGTATTTTTCCACCTAAATTCTCTAAAAGTTATTAATGCATGCCACGTCGAATACATAATGAACAATTCCTTTTAATAGTTGCAGTTATTATTTGGCGTAAACATGTACTACATTTAAGAAAAAGAAAGACTTAGATGAAACCAATGTATTGTCTATCACAAATAACAGCCGAATCAAGACTTAACTATGCATGTTTATTTTTTAGCGTTTGTACGACAATAAGGTGATGACCGAGGAAGAGATGCAATCTATTTTCCCATTAGCTAAATTAGGAATGCTGTTCCATGTACCACGTCTCAAGCGAACCTCTCATGGCCGTCCGACTGGTGTAAGTATACATGCTTATGCAAAGTACCCTTATATAATTAAAAGAAATGATTTATCTTGTAATTTTTGGAAAGTATTTTAGATGTGAAATTTATAATTGGAAAACAATAAATTTAGATAACAAAGTACAGAACTAACTGAGGCAGCATGCATACTTATGAATGCTTTAGAAACATCAAATACTAATGAATGCTTTAGAAATACTGTATACTTTCAGCTCACCTGGTCTAAAAGGCCATGTGAGCTTTTGCAATCACTTTGCGTCCGTCGTCCATCCGTCCGTCGTCAACAACATGGCCGCCATTGCTAAAAAAAAACATAGGGGTAAATTGCAGTTTTTGGTCAATAAATCGAAAACCATTACAAAAATAAAAAATCTGATATGGGTTAAATTAATTAGCATGATGAGATCTACCTACCGTGCAATTGTGAAGAAAATCTGAAAACCAACCTCAGAGTTATAGCCCTTTTTCCGTAAAGTTTTAAAACTTTTTTGCATTTTTTATTTTTTATTTCAAAAAGGGTAACAGATAGAGGTCAACTGTAAAAAAGGTTCAGCATATCAAGATCTACCCACCCTGAATTTTGAAGAAAATCCAAAACCCTTGTTTGAGTTATTGCCTTTTCTCCTGAAATTTTCAAAATTTTCAAATTCTTCGTCTTTTATTTCCAAAGTTATAGAAGATGAAGGTTAAGTGTAAATTGATAAAATGTTTGCCATGCTGTGGCGACTTCAAAGCTGGTGCTGAAAATTGTGCGTTGACCGCCATTTTCAAAATGGCCACAAAAAAAAAAGACGGGGAAATTCAACATTGTCCGATTTCAATGAAATTTGGTATCCAAGTGGGTATTGGTGTTGCTACTTCAAAACCGGTGTTGAAAATCGTTTGTTTACTGCCATTTTCAAATGGCTGCCCAAAAAGGGCGGGGAAATTCAACATTGTCTGATTTCAATGAAATTTGGTTTCCAAATAGATATTGATGTTGCAACTTCAAAACCGGATTTGAAAATTGTTCGTTGACTGCCTTTTTTCAAAATGGCCTCCAAAAAAGCCGGAAATTCAACATTGTCCGATTTCAATGAAATTAGGTTTCCAAATAGATATTGATGTTGTAACTTAAAAATATTGTGTTAAAAATTGTCGTTGACCGCCATTTACAAATAGCTAAATACCGAAGTTACTGTGAATTTTGATTCTGCATATGCGCATTTCGACAACTTATGTCTCATCAGTGCAGATATAATCTACAAAATGATGTATCAACTTCAAAACTGGTGTCCAAAGTGGTCCTTAGAAAGAACGTTTTTTGTCAAAAAAGCCGAACAAAGAAATATAGTAAAACATAATCAGACTTAAAATACCGTTCAAGATATTAGTGGTGTTCGAGCTACCATATAGAAAAAATGAAAGGATATAAAGCGAATGCACATGTGACAAAAACGCACACGATACATAGAAAACTCCAGTCTATCAAGGACAGGGCTTCCATTCCCGTCTACATCTTGATGAAGTTTGAGAGACTGAAGTTCAACTGTATTACTTACAATGTAGCTTGATTTTGGCCACTGAAAGCCAGCAGAACGATACAGGCTCCTTGGAGCCTCTGGTTGAAAATGTGAACAAAAGTAGCTTGTTATTGGGACAAAGAAATCATATACAAATCGCCTCCCATTCGGCGAAGAAGACATTTTTAGATAGAGGATTTCGAAAAGTGTTATGACTTCATTGATGTGAATTGAGTCTTCGGAGACATTGTTCCACTTTATTCTTATAGCTTGACTACATTGCAAGAATATCGCTACCTAAGCCGTTGACATAATCTCTAATTCTTTTAGGAGTATATTGAAGATACTTTTGGACCAAAACTTGAGCACGACCAAGAAGGCATAAATGGTGACACCAAAGACGACCATTCCAAGCCAAAACATCCTCGATCATCCAGAGGGGTAAATATTTATTAAGACTATTCTTTAAAAAGATTATCTCTTCTCTGATTTATCAGAGTTGATGCTTATCGTGAAACAATTATCTAATTGTTATTTGAACATTTCCTGCAAAATTTCTTCACAATCTAATTTAATTAAAAAGTATATAATATAAAGAAATGTGAAAAATTCAGAAGAAATGTATTTTAAAATAATAAATTTAATGCATTCTAGAATAAATGTCTTGCATTACAGTCAGCTAGAAGAGAACAAAAAGAAGTACTTCCAACGAAATCAGTCGCTTTCCTTGATGATGGTCAATCAGATATTCTAATGATCGACGACGATTACGTTGATGGGGTTAGTATTTCTTTCGTGGATTATGCTTAAACATTACGATCAAATCTCATTTTATATTTCATTCGTGTGGAAAGTGATTTATTTTTTCGTCATCTTATGTATTTTGTTATTTTCAGCAATTACAATTTGTGTAATCGCTGCATTATTTTGAATCCAGTACTTCGGTCCTGGTGTAAAACGCGATTTTTCAAAAAGAAGCGACAACATCTTAATTAGAAAATTTTGTTTAAAACGAAGGAGTATCTCTCTTATGCAAAGCTCTTGGGACGTAACTTACATTCTTTACGTAATAGTGGATATCGACGAGATATTCTGAACAAATCCGTTAAATTGGCTTTGGATTCCAGTGACCTGAAGATTTTACATATATACTGGCCTCTCACTGATACTGCCGATGTCTGCTGAAATACATGAAGACTCTTTACCAAACCCTTCGGGAAGTTTTGAGTTTGATTTTTCTTCCGTAGTGCGACAGTGTTTTACCAGCAGACTAGATTCCTTGAGCTAGCCGGCAGTTTAGCGGCGAGCACTCTTTGACCCTTCTTTCAAAATTACGTTTTGTCTTATGCTTTTTCTGTTCCAAGATAGTGGTCATTGAGTTAGTAGTCTACCTGTATTGGGTTTCATTCGCGTGTTTATGATACTATAGGGAAACGGGATAGAGAAAGGGGAGGTTTGGGTACCCATAAACTGGTTTAACCCTACCACTGGCTTTTGCTGGTGCCGGTACCAAGTCCAGCTATCACGAGTTCCTATCGTTATTTATGTTTGTCTCTTGTTTTCATTATTGTTTTTCTGGTGCAGTTTGCTTGTAAATTGTGTCATGTGATTGTAGTTCCTGGCCATTGTAGGTGTTTGCTGTTTTCCTGTTTTTGTAACTCTGTCCTTAGTTGCTTTTGGCTTTTAGTTTAATTTCATGAGATTATTTGTTCTCTGTCAGCTCTTTTACATCGTTCAATTTATGAATTTACAATACGTTAAGCATTTTGTAATTTTTTTAATGGTTTGATTTGATTTGTTCAGTCTGTGCATCGATATCTTTCGTTTCAAATGCTTAATATAATGTTGCAACATCCATTATTACAAATATGCAACATCTTTACATTGATCCTCATTTGTAATTGTAGGAACGACGACCATCGGACGCAAACAGGGAACTGTTACGGAAAAGATTATTCAGAAATAAAAGAAAGCCGCGCTCTCGAGGAGTGAGTATTTATAGTTTTCATAATGAGAAAAA